>JAGFPH010020430.1:3802-14241 GCA_018207615.1 Philaenus spumarius | reverse complement strand
CAAGCAGTTCAATGGCAGAAAATATTACTCTATTTCATTAAGGCAAAAGAAATATAAACAAGCATACTATAATCCAAATGACACAAGCAAAATACCAGGCACTTCAGTTGGAACACAATACTCGGTACAGGACGATAACATGGGTCAGTCACACGTACACAATTTGATGACACCAGGCGTTAACGGGATAGAACTGGAAGAGGCAGTACAACGAGAAAATGACTTTAACTCATTCAGCACATTTCACAAGCAAATTTTAAATCAAAACGGGGTACCTAAGTCTCGAAAATCAGACAAGGATGTAACATGGGATGTATACAATACATTATTTTTAAATAAAAATGAAAATTCAAGAGTATGCACAATTAACATAAAGTTCAAAACATTAAATAATCAAAATATTGAAACGATTTTAGATTATGGCGCAAATGTTTCAATCTGTCATTATGACCTAGTCAAAAATAAACCCATAACAATTAAAACAAAAACAATAATAAAATCTGCTACAGACGACAATTTAAAAATACATGGAGAGATAACCATTTGAAATTAATGGAATAAAATTCACTAACAAATTTTATGTTGCATCTGGAATAAATACCAAAGTTATTTTAGGCAATAACTTCTAGAAAATAGAGCAAAAATAGACTTCAACAAGAAACATATTACCCTATATTCAAATGACCAAAAGTGTAAAATAGAAATGAATTAATCATGGCTCCAAAATTTAAAAAATATACGATTATTAATAAATAAACACATAATAAACCACCCCGAAATAAGATCAAACGAACAAATTAAAATAGCATCAGGGCAAAGTTTACGTGTACAAGAAATAGAAAATTATAGCGAAATAATGGATTTTGAAACGGACAGGCACTTAAGGGAACAAAAACAAATTCATGCCTATATATCCCAACAGGAAAATAAATATTATGTTTACATATACAATGCATCAAGACGACCCCAAATACTTATGCCAAGAACACTTATAGGTCACATAAACAAAAATGAAGAAAACAAAAAAATGTATGATACAGTAAACAAAAACATGACACCCACACAAACTACTCTACCCAAAAATTCAAAAAAGGAACAAATAACTGACAAAAATGGAGTACAATTCCAAATTTGTGAAAACTTGACAGAAACACAACACAGGCAAGTGACAGAAATAATAAAAAAATATAAACACATCTTTACTACGGAGGTCAAAGACCTAAGCCCAGCCAAAATTAACCCAGTAAAAATACAAGTAATTCAGGGAACATCAGGAGTTATCGTACCACCATATCGCCAAAGTAATCAGGAAAGACAGTTATTAAATCACGAATTAGATGACCTAGTAAAGACAGGAATTTTAGAAGAATGTCCAAATTTCACGGAATACGCGTCACCAGCATTTATAGTCAAAAACCAAGATAACTCGCACAGATTAGTAGCAGATTTCAGAAAAGTAAACGAACAAATAAAGAATGAAAATTTTCCAATTCCAAGTTTACAACTAATGTTCAGCTGTTTAAACAACTCACAATATTTCACAAAGTTAGATTTAAAAAACGCCTTTTTCCAATTACAAGTACATGAAGAAAGTAAACCATTATTAACAATTAGAACTCAAGACAAAATGTTAAGATATACAAGATTACCACAGGGACTTAAAGTATCAAGCGCAATATTCCAGAAAGCCCTAAACAAAACACTAGCAAAACACCTTTTTAAAACGTGCTTATCATATTTAGACGACACTTTAGTGTTTGCACCGACCTTTGAAGAGAAATTACACAATTTAGAAGCTGTTTTAAATGAACTAGACAAAGCAAATCTAAAACTAAATACAAAAAAATGTAAATTTTTTTACAAAGAAATTGAAATATTGGGACACAAGGTTTCGACAGAAGGAATAGAGCCTCTAAAATCTAATATACAGCCAATATTAGACTTCAAACAACCAAAAACCTTACGTAATATAAGAGCTTTCCTAGGAGTTTCAGGCTTTTTTAGAAAATTCATCAAAGATTACGCAAAAATTACACACCCTTTAACAGAACTTCTCCAACAACAAAAAAACTCTAAAATAATTTTGACAGAAAATTGTAACAAAGCTTTTTAACAGATAAAATCAATTTTAACCAATCCGCCATTGTTATCACATTTTAAAGAAACCAGGAACACAAACGTATACACTGACGCTTCGATATTGGAATCGGAGCGGTATTAACACAAATAGATCCTAACAATAATCAAGAATATCCAATTGCTTACTTATCCAGAAAATTAAAACCACACGAAACAAGATATTCCACAGTTGAAAAAGAAATGCTCGGATTAGTTTATTATATTGAGTATTGGAGAGAATACCTATTAGGCAGAAAAATTACATGTTTCACCGACAACTCAGCACTACAATACTTTCAAAACTTCAAAAATCCATCAAACAGACTAGGCCGACTAGCAACCAAATTAGTAGATTACGATCTGGACATAAAATACAAGAAAGGGAAAACAATGGGTTTACCAGACTTCTTATCTAGACAGGAAACGGGAGAGGAAATTTCACAAAACTTTAAGGATGTATTTTTAATAAATACGACACACAAAACTTAGAATTACTTCAATCAAAGGATCCGTACCTAAAACAAATCAAACTTGCACTTTTAAACATTGACCGAGGTAACAAAAAAATTGACAGGGCATCTAGACATTACACGTTAGAGGATCAAATTATATACTTCAAACAATTCAATGGCGAAGACGTAATAAAACTTTTGGCCATACCGGACGAATTAAAACAAGAAATTTTAATACAAGCCCATGACAATCCACTCACAGGAGGACATTACTCATACTATCAAACAATTTCAAAAATAAAGGACAGATACCATTAGCCAAATTTGCATAAAGACGTACAAGAATACACAAAGACATGTAACACTTGCCAAAAACGTAAAATACCAACCAGAAAACCATACGGGTTATTAAAACCAATATTACCTACACACAAACCCATGGATAGAATAATAATAGACTTTATTGGACCGATAATCTCATCGTATGCTCATAAATACATTTTAACTTGTACCGACGCAACAACCAAATATGCCTGGGCTTTTAAGTGCAAAACAGCAGACGCAAAAACTGTAGCTGAGAATTTAATTAAAATAATTTTAAAACATGGTAAAATGCGAATATTACAATCTGACAGGGGTACACATTTTAATAACGAAATCATAAAGAACTTAACATCAACTCTAGGAATTAATCAAATTCTAAGCAGCGCTTATTCGCCACAAACACAAGGATTAACTGACAAATTTAACGGTACACTTGCTAATATGTTATCCCACTACGTACACGAAAAGCCAAATGCATGGTCAAAGTACCTAGACAAAGTTGTGTACTGTTACAATTCAAAAAAACAAACTAGCACGGGGTATTCACCAAATAAATTAATGTACGCTTTTGAACCAAATAACCCCATGGAAATAATACAAATTCAAGAAAACCCAAATTATGATATAAAACAACACATAACACAGATACAAGACATTAGAAAAAGTTTGCCAGAAATCATAAAAAAGGCTCAAGATAAACAAAAAAAAATATTATGATAAGAAGAGGACGGATTTTGAATTTCAAGTAGGAGACGAAGTTTTAATAAAACGGGAATTCCATGGAAAAACACCCACGAAATTTGATATGCAATATACTGGTCCATTCTCGATTATAAAAAAGGTTAACAACCTAGCATACCTATTAGAAATATTAAAGTACGGAAAGCTACAAAATGAACCCATACATATTTCGAGAATGAAAATGTATCACAGAAGGTCATTATAAACAAAAATATGTTATGTGTACATTACAATGTAAAAATATATAAAATCATCGAGATCTGTCTATAATTAATATTGTAGAAATTAGAAATAAGTTACACGTACTAGATTTAAGCACTAATTATGTATTTAACAGCAGTATCATCAATGTAATACAAATTTTTATTTGCAGCAACAATTAAAGCCTTAGTAAAAACCAGTAATCATTTAAATAAGTAAAACTAAATAACAATTAAACTTTGAATAAGTAAAGCTTTTAAAAGTAAATAACATCGAGATCTGATCTATTAAACAACTTTGTAGATAATATTATAACAGTCGGTAAACAATTTAAAGACAACCAGATAACGTCAATGTGTATACAACGCCAACGCCAGTAAACAGCCTAGAATGCAAACTCAACATTGGGAACATAGTGTGTATTCCTAAGAGTCATGAACTTGGGAGCTCTACACTATCCGAAAACAGATTTTCTAACGACTTTCGTTACTTGAAGAGGAAGCCCCGATCAAGTGGAATTTTCATCTTGCGAAAGTAACAAAAATACTATAGATAGATAACACATTCCAATAGATATACAAAAATTTATTTGTATATACAACACCAATTCTAAATAGGCCTACAATAACAAACCGTTATCAAGCAACCGACCTGATGCTGGCACAGCAAAACCACACTGCCTTCAAGGAAACTCTAACGCATGAATTCCAGCACTTGCCTTCTACATTATCAGCTAAACATGAGATTCATACTACGTTATCAGCAATTCCACAAACATCGAGTTACTACAAACATAAACACAGATACTACACTGAAAATAAACATCGTGTTAATTCACTTCAATACAAAAGGGGAGAAAATAAATAAACAAAAATTGGTGGTACAATTTTACACCCAGCAGGGGGAGTGTAACGGATATATTGGTAGACACCAATATTCCCAAGAAGTTAGTTATGAAGAAAGGACACAGTTAAAAGATTACAGCTGATACTAGTAACACACGTGTAAACTATTAGGTTACGTTACCAGACATTTTAATCAAGTCAGCAGCATTAGAACAACTTGCTCTGAAACAAGTGAAAAGAATCATATTGCATTTCACATAGCTTTAGCGAACAATGCAGAATATCATGAGAATGCTTTTACAAGAATTTACAGATAGACAAATTTTTAGAAAAATGAAAGTCCAATAGGGAGATGAGTAAAAAATCTTTAGCCAATGACAAACGGTTTTTCAAAAGGACGCGGTAGCAGGAGTAGGGCAAGAGCGAGAAAAGCGGGGTCTTCTTCTAACATCTTTTGAACGGGCAAGATCTAAAAGCCCGCTTCACACCACAATGTATATCTCAACCTAAAACCCGCTATAAAAAGACTAAGTACATTTTACCTTAAAATACAAAAATAATTTAAAATCAATCATCAAATAAGAGTCAATCATCAAGTCGAACTCACTAAGTGAAAATCATCAATCAGTTTAAAATCAATCACCAATTTCAAAAGGCATCGCAGGAACCAGTAGATAAATAGTGTTCAGTGAATGTGCGAATATAGATAAATGAATATCAATAAAGTGTTAAATAAAATAATCAATAAAATATATAGTATCAGTTTAAAAGTGAGTAAAAGGGAAAATCGCCAAATATGTAAGTAATTTAAAATTTTCAATTTATGTTAAGACAGATCTCGAGGTTAAGCAAATTAAATCAAATCAAAATCATATCCAGATAATTAAAATAAAATCATAAACAAATTGTAAATGGAATAATATAAATGTAATAAAATAAATTCATAGCTTTAGAGCAACAATAACTAAGCAATTTGGTCGGGTCTTCTTTATAGAGAATTAGCTGCCAAGGATTTAATAATACCTAATAAGCAATTGAAAGGAGATTCCGATTCAATTAAAAGGGTTAGAAACTGCTGTTTAGGATAAGGTTTTAATTTAAGGAATTATGTCAACTTAATTATCAATCTTTTAATTTCAAATATTTTATACAATGTTTAGTTGTTAGCCTATTTTAATAAAGGATAAGTTATATATATTAAATATTAAGGAGACTGAATAGTAATTGAATAGTACAGTCTCCCTTAACAACATTATAGATTACGAATGATAATTATCAAAATATCCTGGTAAAATTAGTTTAGTAGATTCAGCAACTTATTATGAAGTAAAGTTTAGAGGAAGAGACGATTTGAGAAATTAAACATTAAGAAATTGTATATTGATAATTTGTACATTTCTTAAGAACAAATTTCAATAATTAAGTGTGATGTTGATTCAAGTTTTTTTTTCAATAAATTCAATTTAAAAAAATTCTAAATGTTATTAATGTAGAAAAGGTGTAGTCATTAAATTAATCATATGTCATGTACAATATATTATTATCAATCATACATTTAATTCAAACCATCAAACGTCTCTGAAGTTATTTCAACCAATTAGTTGTGAGTCAGACCTCTCAAGCCAAGCATAGATTGATTCGTAAATCGAATCTGGTGGAGCCCCCAAATAAGACAAACCATACATGGTTTAGAAATTATGAACCACACACCTCCATATAATAATAATAACCTTACATGATAAAGTCTCTCAAATCAAAATAGTAACCTTACATGTTTTAAATTGTCGTCATTGATTATCTATCAAGTAACCGTTGCTTTTTATTATGAATAGTTTTGTCGTATGTGTTAAAAATAAATAACATTCTCTTGATTTCTAAATTTCACGCTCGCTTTTTAGTAGGTTAATTTAATAGCACTTTACTTATTTAGTGATATGCCTGGTAAAACTATTAAAAAAAATTATTTTCATAATATATATCAAAGGTAGGCCTACGCTAGCTACACAATAGTGAAGTAATATTTGAAAATGTAGATGATTATAAACATATAATTGAGAAGCCGATGTTCTGGAGTAAAACTTTAAAATAATGCGACTGTTGTCTATACGCGCGGAAATAGGTCCTTGAATTTTAGTTTGAATCAAACTTCTGTAACCTTCACCTATCAATCTCATTATTTTAAACGAACTCTCAGTCGTATGAGTCTTAAGTTTGAATTCAAGTAAAAACTACAAATTGTAGAGTTAACTTATTCAAGCCAAACAGGAATATGTTGTCTTTTGGTAGCAAAACATTACTGTCTTGTTTATTTTTCGTAATTGAATAACTGTATATTTGTTTTAACTTTTTTTACAAATTAACTTTTATTTTAAAGTGATAATTTTACGTTTTCTAAAGTTTTATAATTGTTTTTCAGAAATGATGTAGTTTTATAGTGGGAAATTGGTAAACAAATGTGTGAAATGTGTGACGGAAGTAAGCAAGCAATGAATTTGGACTGGAGATTTGTTTAAATTATCTGCTACGCTCTATGTACTATAAAATGTGAATGGGATATAAAGGGACAATGCATCGCAGTCTCTTGGTGGTGGCAGATTTACAGCCTTTTAGAGTTTTACTCCTTATAAATAACTATGCATTTTAATAAAAGTAGCTAGAGTAAAATAAAATGGGAGTAGCTTGATGCTAAGAAATAAAAGGAGTAAAATGTATGTGAGTGATCAGTTTATATGTTGCAGATTACTTTTCACTTATTATTGTTGAAAAAGTATAATAAAAAAAAAAAACTTTATCCCGACTTTGAATGTATCACTGCTACCACTACCATTTTAGCCCGACCTCTGCCCTTATCAGTTGTTGTTTCTGTAAATATACCCCAGTATAAAATAATTTGTTTCCATTTCTTCCCCAAGAGGGTTGGTGAGCGTAGAGGGAAGGATGTAGAACCTTATAGTATACTTTTATAGTATATTTGTATCAATATAATTTCAAGTTTATGTAACGAGAGTCATTTTATGATTAAAACTATATTTGGTATTCAAACTTTGACTTTTATGATTTGGTTTGATTATTAATTTATAAAAATATTGTTTGCCTTAATAAAACTAATCTTATTTGAATTTTCAGGATTTCTAAGGTACTTAATACACCAAATTCGTTTCGTTAGCAATAATAATCCAATGGATGAATATATTGCTGGAACTTAGTAACACAAATTTCTAGGGTACATCTCAACCTGATTCAGGAATGCAGTAAGTACGTGTATTCTTCATAGAAAAATTACCCTTAATAATATGTGCTATAAACTTCTGTCATTCTGCGAAGCGGCATCAGCTACATGGCAATTTTACAGCTAACTTCACTTATATAAATATTGTATTATATTAATATAATTTGGTAAACTAACACTGTGAGATATTATTTACTTTAAAATATTGTATATTGCTTGCATTTACAATAATTTGTTAAGCAAATATTTTATTTCCATTAAAATACAAAATATAATTAATAGGTCTAAGGACCGGGAACTTTCTTTAAACTCGTCATAAAATATGATTTAGTATGTAAAATAGTATAATCAATTATTCTTTAGTAAGGCAAAAAGGTGGTGAAAAACATTATGTTAACTTATTTTTAAATTTATTTTAAAGACACATATTATAAATAAATACACAAAATGTTCTCAAAAATCCACTTCGTCTACTTATGAGGCATAAAATCAGTTTGGCTTTACTAAAAAATAATTATTTACAATAAACAGGATTTAAGATGTATTTATAATATTTTGCACATTTAAAATATCTCTAATTTTAGCACATATACTGGCAATGTATTTTGGACTTACTTTAAATTTAACAATAAATTTAGATTACAAAAATGTGGATTGTATCTTTAAATTCTTTATGAAAATAAATCTGTCTATATTCAAATAAGCTCACTGCATTAAAACTAGTCTTAAAGAAACAGAAAAATATAAATTATTAATAAAATTCTGTATGTTCTATATATAATTCATATGTCTCACTGTAATAAAAATGGTAATAAAGGATAAGCAAATAATTAAAAATTTTAATATACCTCTTTATATTCTACATATAATTAGTACCTCTCACGATAACACAAATATAATACCAACACAGTATAATATTTGAATTGAATATAATTATGTATATTCTACATACGATTAGTATATCTCAATATAATACAAATAGTAATAAAGAAACAGTAAATTATTCAAATATTTATTTATATTCTACATATAATTAGTATATCTCACTATAATGCAAACATTAATAAGGACAAAGAAAATTATTAAAATAAATTGTATATTATTATGTATATTGTACATATAATTAATACATCACAATGTAATACAAATAGTAAAATAGAAAAAGCAATAAAAATATAATATAATTATCTCACTGCGACAAAAATGTTTAAGTCATTACCATTTAATATACTTATACATATTCTACATATTGTAATTAGTATATCTCACTATAATACAAATAGTAGTAAGAGACAGTAAAATGTTAACATATATATATATATATATATATATATATATATACACTTTTGTATCATTATTGCGTCCATGTTAAAGCACTTTACATTTAAAGTTGCGTCCGGGTGCAATGTCGCGTCCGTATAAGGGCGCAATAGTACAACCCCATGTTAAACAATTGTGTCGTGAACCAGTGTGATATTTTAAAGAGTAAGCTTGTTCTATATTTCATAAGGTTGCTTAACAAAATATCAAATCATATTTTTTAATTTTTTTTCAGACCTAAAAACATGTTGCAAATATTTGGGTGGACTCAATAATGGTAGGAAGTTAGTAAATGATATACATTTCATAGTTCCGTGTTCTTTCGACAGAGTCGCTGCAGTTGACCTTTGTATATTTTTCATGTATACAGAATGACTAAATTAGTGTCATATTGCGTCCATAAATCTGGCAACACTGTAAAAAATTAAAATGTAGTTTTCTACATTGATTCTTTTATTCGTAACTTTTAGTTGTCATTTCCCATTCCTTGATTTATTGAAAATAAATATTCGAAGGATCTACGGCCCTAAAGTACCAATTGTTTTTACCGTTTGTAAACTGTTAACAATAGCGCTTTATTTACATTTCATGACGTCTGAGTAAAGCGGAAATATTCGTTATATTGTTTGAAATTAATTTGCTTAGGGGCTACGCCCCAAATACAGATATTATAATTTAATGTTTATAAACTATCAACTGGTGATTTATTTACATTTGATGTGGTGCGTAAAGCATTTAACTTCCTAGAAAGTTAGGCTTACTTTTGAATATGAACTACGCCCCAACTACATGTACAGTATTGTTATTTACTGTTTACAAACTGTAAAACTATATTATATTTGATGACCAGAGAGTAGAGCGATTGACTTCATGGTTTGGTATGGATCTATTATGCAAAGGGGCTACGCCCCAAATACGGGTATTGATGTTTACTGTTTATAAACTGTAAACCATTTTATAACTTTGTTTACACTAACAATAACGTAAAGCGCCCGACTTTATAGTATTAATCGGATCTATATAGCAATTGGCCTAAAAATAAAATACAGAAATTCTTATTTGCTGCATATAAAGTGTATAACTTGTCGGTATATTTACATGACGTCTGAGTTTATCGCTAGTTTACTTGGTATTGTTCCATCTATTTTGCAATAGGGGCTACGCCCAAATACTGAAATTTAGATTTTCTGTTTATAAATTGTAAACAAC
>JAGFPH010020429.1:0-14242 GCA_018207615.1 Philaenus spumarius | reverse complement strand
TACCATGTCGCAATCGCTAGTGGCCATCCAAAAGTATAGTCTATTTTATTATATATCTACATATACTTTTAAAGGCTGAGAGACCCTTCATTTTTATTTACAAAATTAATTTCAAACTTTTAACATAAACGTAAAGCTATAGAGTACACTAAACACAAAGTAAGAGCGATACTGTACTAACAAATTAGTTGACTACATTACTTCCATTAATCACTGTCTGTTTCAAACGTCGTGAATACTCGTCAATTTTCGGTATTCATTGGTAACGTATAAACGTATATTATTTGGATTTAGAGCGTTCCTACTATTTCCAGGAAATCGTATTTTTTTCACCCAAAAAGCAGTACACGATGTTTCAGTAACAACACTTATTAACTTTATGAAGGTATTATTAGCTAGTATGACTATTTATACATAATAAATCAACTAAATTAAACAATGTCTTTCACTAGGCGCACACCCTGGATGTCTCTTTAAACAATTAAATAAAAGCATTTCGAACAATTCACGGCTGTGTGAGCTAATCCCTGTGTCTCCTTTAAACGGGAAAATATATATATATTTTTAAATATCCAAACAAATACTTAATTATGTTTCCATTTCTTTCAAATTGAATTATCACTTATCTTGATTTATTTGTTAAAATTTTCTACCGTTTAGTAGTTGAATTGTTTACTAAGGAAATTTCATGTTTACTAAAGTCAATTGGTCGAATTTCGACCGCAGGAGATACTAGTTAGGTACATTTAATATACAAAGCCCATCAAACGTTCTTGTGATAGAAAATATTTTTTTAGACGTTGAACTGGAACGAACGCTGATAGCGTTACAAATTTTGCCAATATATCGAACTATGATTACAGAAAAGTGCACCTTTATAACAGTAAATATTTAACTCAACAATAAATATAGAAAAACTGAGCGTAATTTATAGAAAATTTGTATGCATTCCTTTGTGTAAACTTGATGAAATAACTTTAATTTTTTTTTAGATACAACGCGTTTTAATCGCAAAGGTTTTTTTATATATAGACTTTTTAGTATAAAGCGGTATAATTTTGCAACGATTTAGTTGGCAACCCTTGATTTGGCCTTGATCTCTTTGTTCTTTGTTTGTCGTGACGAATGTGTCAATGTCAATGTGTCGAACAGCTGAAGTTGAAGATAGAAGACTGCGTTCTTGGTAGCGTTCTTGGTAGGTATATATAGACGTCCTTTATATTTAATTAAAATAAGTTAAGGTGCAGTTAAAATGCTTAGTATAGTTCAATTGCCAAGTATTTATAATAACTTAACTAAACGGGTGTAATGTGCAAGTTAATTAGGAAGATCATAAATAATTTAGTCGGTAGGCTAAGCTTTACCTGCATATAGACTCTTCTGCCACATGTAAAAAGCAACTTGTAAAAAGTAGTAATATTTTAGTACAAGGACCGTTATAAGTTGTAAGTGGTCGATTTTTAAATAAAATTAGTTCATTTCATTTTGTTAAGATATGGGGTTTGAAATTTACCTTAAACTGTGTATTTTTAGGCTAAAACTTTATGTGGTTGCTAAAATGGCGGGAATATGTCGCATTTGACCTAACTTCACAAATATACTAGAGAAGGGGTATTTATATTAGATTTGTTGTAATATTATAATTACCTACGCATTGGAGTTAGATAACATTGAAGTTTCGCTGGACATGCTTACATTGTATTTATTAAGGCTATTTTCTATAACCTCGATTACACAGTGAGCGGTAACAGCATCCAGACTACTAAATGTGGGGTTTTATCAGCCGTCGGGAAGACACAAATATTTGTACAAATAACGCTGCTAGCGACAGAATGTACAAAGTGATTCAATGTACGATTTAAGCTAACTCGTCATTCTTATGTTAAAATAAAGATAAACTTATGTAATTTAACAAGTATTAATAATAAGAAAATCCAAAACTAGGTGTTTTACTAACTTAACTTATCACTATTATATTATATTTAAACAAATTGTTAATAACTTGTAAATTCGAAAAACCTGCTCAAGTTTATTTATTGGTAATTGTAGTACATACACCTAGTTATAATACTACACTGTCATTATATCCAGATTCAGGATTGGGAAGGGGTTGTATGTAGGCCTTTATTCCCGTGCGATACTTACGGTTCGTTAAAGTCATAAATAAAAATGTATAACTCGTTAACTCGAAAATCCTGCTCAGGTTTTGCTATTGGAAATTGTACTACATACACATAGTTATAATACTACACTGTCATTATATCCAGATTTAGGATTGGAAAGGGGTTGTAGGCCTATATTTCCGTGCGATACTTACGGTTCGTTAAAGTCATAAATAAAAATGCATAACTCGTTAACTCGAAAATCCTGCTCAGGTTTTATTATTTATTTGTACATAATACATCTATATTGTATTTTTAATTCATCTTAAATTACTAAGAGATGAAACTATTCCTTCTCTTAGTAATTTATGGCCGGCCGCATTTAAATGGATGCCATCGGTACTGTTACTCTTTCCTTCGCCCATAGTCCTGAAATAACACCAGTCATAAAAATTAAGCTAGATCTGGCAATATCTACCACCACAATTATTTTAAAAAAACTACACTGGATTCCACGTTCACCGTGCAGTAAAGAGCGCCCATAAGCCATGTTATCCATACGACAGTCTCAGCTGTACCAGCCAACAAGAAAACATCAACTCCCATGCAACGCTCGGTCAGTTGACGCAACCCGCATGACAATAAACGTGATGTTCGCTGTAATGGTAGTAGCACGTCTATTCTCCCGTAAGACCTGTACTGCACGGTGAACGTGGAATCGAGTGTAGTACGGTCCCGTGAAAATCATATGCAGATTAATTTTTAATGAGTATAAAACTCATTTCAAACGTAAATAATTAAAATTACAAACTCAAACAACAGTTTTTTTGAAAGTATACAGAAAAATCAAATATTATAAATCTGAAAATTTGTATATTTAACAATTTTTTAAATTAAAAAAAGTAAAAATATGTAGAAAAACTTGTTTAATTTAGAAAAAAACCTTTAAATCATTATTACTCAAAAAAATTACTTATTGTAATAGTAATTAAAGAAAATCGAACAACGCGTTTGTCGTAATCGCGTAACAAATAGACAGACAGATGAAATGCCGAAAGGTCTTGAAACAGGACCGCACTTACGATCGGCCACTTTAATAACTTAACATCTGCAAGTTAGTTCTATAATATATCATTATTCTTACCTTTCTATATAATTGGACCAATCCGTACCTATTTGTCGATGGATGTCTACTATTTTAATTTTGCTAGCTGCAAAACAAAAGACGTTACGTAATGTAGTTAATAATTTCATTTTTTTAACTGAATTTTTTATTTTCTTCATTTTATAATATTTTTTAAATAACTCTGGCTAAGCTTGTTATTACTCGAGTAAGAGGCAGCTCAGTTGCCGGTGCCAGTAGGAAGGAAACTACTATCCTTTTGCGGACTTAGACTCATAACTCGGCATTACTAAAAACATTTATTATTCCTTATCTTTCGGTTTCTATTTTTAAAATCCTACTATGTAAATATAATTGTTGTTGAATGAACTATTCATGGGTAATTAATAAGGTATAAATAGATATCTTAAAAGACAATTTTATAAGAACAGTCAGAGACAGTGGTTGTGAAATAATGTCTTCATGCAGGATATTACACAGTTGGCAGGCGGAATGAGTAGTAGGGCCTACCGCCAACTGGCTCTACTCGCTGTTCGGACTTATTTTAGATAAAATCACACGCAGAAATCAAAATAATAAACAAAATTAAAAACTAATGGTTATTTGTTTATACAAATTTAAAGAAGAGATACCTATTCGTTCAACTTCGGAAACATTCGTACATCTTCGTATAACATATAAACATATTATATTCGATTAATTATTTCTTCACTATAATATAATAATTTCTAAATCATAGGCCTGCAGTTTTATAATCCTTATAATTGTACACATTACGAGTTAAAAATCCCGGACAGTATAGTTAGGTCCAAATAAAGTCTCTTGTTTTTAAATAGTATTTTTTTTAAATTATGTATATGTAATTAATCTACCAGTGATTTTTCACGTGGGCTTACTAGTAATTAATAATCTTCATGAGGATATGACTGTATTAAAACAAATACATAAATTATCTTTTGTCAATTTCCACCTACGCTTTCTCTACAACATTTTTTTCCCTATAACTAGGTTAATCATAATTTCATATTATTTTTCCAACTTCCCCTTCGAATTGAATGTTTGCAACCAGCCACGTAAGGAATCGTTAAGCTTGAGGACTGCAGTGCACAACGCTTGAAACGCACCTACAACGAAACGACTACGCTTCTCACTCTTGACGATCGGTTGACGCCCCGTTAGCGGTGCCCCAATCATTTACCTGGGTTAAAACGACCAGGCGTACAAATATCGTTTCCTTGAAGATTGCTCAACAACCCGTGTGCGGACTACATTAGGGCAGGGCTATAGAATACAAGGGCTAGACCAGTCCGCCAAGGAAAGCGTTCTCGTTCTTGCCACTGTGATGACGTCACGGTGGTAACTCCTGCTCCATTCCCACCGCTTCTCATAAGTATTATCTGCTACAATAATTCAATTTCTTAGCAAAGCCGTATCATTTGTATGATACGCTCTTCTTTAGTTTTAGTATTGACACTACACAAAGCAACAAGTAGACTGTAAACAATTAGTCTAAAGACGTAAGAAGAAGACAGGGTTACAATAAAACTAACTAATTCGTAGGTAATAAACCGATGTAGTGTACTAATGTTAGCATACTTTTAACTTGATTCTCTGAAACATTTCTGAAAACTAAATACGGAATTGAACAAAATGTGCCACATTATTGAAAATGATTGTATTTATTACAATAAACCACCAAAACATGTGTAATATTAATAAAATAAAACACATAAAAGTTATAAATACTTACACATAATGAGTAGCTTATATGCAGATATGCACATGGACATAATAATTATTGCTGACATACAATATTAAAAAAATAAAATAAAACAGCTTTATAGAAATTTTCCTTCCCTAGGCCTTAGGGAATAGTTAATTTAAACAACTGAACTATTTAAATTTAAATTGACACTGTGCAATTTAATTTAGTCTAGAAGTTTAACTTAAAATTATGTTTTATTTTTTATTTTTGTCATCAATCATTTTATTACTCTAGGTTTAAATTTGATTATAATTATTTGTTTATTATATATTTATTTATATCTAATTATTCTGATAATTGTAAGTGCATTTTTTTAAACATTTTAACTTAAAGCTGCAGAAGAAATTACTTTAACATATAATTTAGGTGATTATGTGTATTGTATAGTTTTTTAAAGAAATTCATGGAATGCCTCTTCGAGAAAATTAACATTGAATATGCGTCAAAAGGCGAAAATCTCGCGGAATTATATACCTTCTTTAAACATTTGTACTGAGCAAAATAATTACTCAATATTAACCAAACTCGGTAAAAAATATAATGTAGGTGATTGTGTGCATTGTATAAATCTTTCAAGAAATTTGTGGAATGCCTCTCCGAGAAAATTAGCTTTAAATATGCGTCAAAAGGTGAAAATCCCGCGGAATTATATACCTTCTTTAATCACTTGTACTGAACAAAATAATTACTTAATATTCACCAAACTTGGTAAACATATAATTTAGGTGATTGTGTGTATTGAATAATGTTTTAAAGAATTATCGGCTGCAACGTTATATCAAATAACAGGTGAGAGTTAAGGCGAACCGTGCTTACGCGGCGTGTCATGTACCAGAGTGACGTCACAAATGAGGGGGGAGGGCGAGAGGAAGTTTGGGACGGCCGGCGAGCGTCAACATCAAAGAAGTGGACCAGCCCTTGTATTCTATATCCCTGACATTAGGGTCTCTATTCTCTTATACACGCGGCAATGAATTAGGCGGGTGAGAGAAATCGCGGTGTTGCCAGATATGGAACTAGTCATGTGACGGAAGGTCGAGATTCGCCTACCTCTACGCACGAACTGGCAGCACTACCCATGCACTGTTGCCAAGTCCAAGCGCCTAAAAATCCAGTGAGATGAGTGAATAAGCTGAATATTAATTAATTAATCATGAATTTTCTTTAAATACGTTTTCCTATAACTTTTTATTACTATACTGTATGCAAACAGAATCGCTTGTAAATTATATGTAAATATAGAATACTGTAAATACATTGTAAATATAGGATAATTATGGGGAGTAAAGTTGTTCGCGTCCGTGGTGTTCTCAATCCACACGTGTATCCCGGGTGGTGCTAAATGGACAACAAAATAGTAATAATAACTTAAAAGTACTTTCTTAAAAAAATGTAATTATTAATAACTTATTTATTATTTAAATGTACCCTACGTTTCTTATTCCCACATGGTATGCGGTAGTTCGCTTTTTGTATTAATTAAAAAGTGTTGTTGGAATTGTGTATTACGATAAAGAAAAAATAGCGGAATTGTGGCTTAAACGAAAATTATCATGGTAGTATCATCATATAATATGTAAAGGAAATGCAAATGTTCTCTATAAACATTAAACTTATTAGTTTTTTACTCTTGATTATAAAATAGCAACTTGCAACATTATTTTATTTAAAATTTTTTTTATATATTCATTCTTTGAATACATAAATAAGAGCATAAATAAACACAGACACATAATACAGAAATAACACTAATAATAGTTAAAGATATACAGTAAACTTAGCTAGACAAAATAAGCAAATATAAACTAATCACATCTTGGTAAACACAACGTGTTTAGGCTTACATAGGAATATAAGTAAACAAAACCAGAAAAAAATACTAATCATTTAAAATAAAACTTAACTTAGATACAATAAAAAAGACAATTTTAAAATACTTCTTACTAAAAAAACAAAATTTACATTTCAAAGAATGAAAATAGTGCACCTCCAAGGGATCAGTAGCATTTTCTGAAGGCAGTGGTATAATTTTATTTCACAATGTTTTGTAGACAGATTCACAAGCACGAGAGAACGGACACTACCTTGCGCTTCAAAACTTTTATATGACGGGTATAAGTTGTAGAAATAACTACAGCACGAATTGGCAACACCGATATTTCTCTCACCCGCCTAATTTCATGGCCGCGAGATTAGGTGCCACGCGGAAACGAATGGACTATAATAGTTTGATATTTTTATTTCTCCCAACCAAATGTAGTTTATTCAAGGCTGTTTAAAATAAATAAAAGTAAATAACTTCTATGTCTTTGTTTTTGAAAACCTTTGCATAAAAGATACTAGTTTGTAAGCAAACATGTATTGATTTTTTGGTTTTTTAATGAAATTTGTTACCATAGAGTAATCTACTGCCATGGACACCATCTAGGGAAAATGTTAGTTATACTATTACTATTGCAGTGTCCCAAATATCTCTACTACCCAAAGTGACTTTCCGTTTTCATTTAGCAAATAAAATACTTGTCAATGTTAAGGGATTACTGTATTCACAAACTTTAGTTGTTTATTGAATTTTCTCTTACACACACACACACGCACACCGTTATATATAAACAGATATTATGTATATTTTACTCACAACGACTGAAGGTTCTCAGCCTTCCGTTAATTTTGTTCATTACTTTGCAATATCTCTCCATCTCTCTTGAATAGCAAGACGAAGTAAATTTCCACGCAATGTCTAGCAAGCACTTAATATTGTACAAGTGATAAAATATTTTTTTAACACTATAATTCTGAAACAAAAATACCTACATTAGAATATACGTATTTGATGTTGTTCAATATTTTCTGACGAACAGGAAAATGGGTTAATTATTACCAAGAGCAAAAACTAAACACTACTTACAAAACCACATGCTGCTTCTGATATTGTTCGGGCATTATTAGTCCCTACCAACACTATCGCGTTTTCCCCGTTAAATACTGGAGCGAGTCGGGATTTCGCAATACCTCCCACATCCCAAGTATCATTTGCCCTGACTTACAGAGGTCCTATTTTTCTTGTAATCTCAAACAGTTCCGTTATAGTCCATGGGCCAGCTAGCCAAATTTAAGGAAATGGTATAATTTGGGGGTAGTAATTTTCCTTTTTACCATAGGTAGACAGGTTTGTTAGGATCAGGGGCGGATACAGGATTACATTTTGGGAGGGGTCATAAGAGGTCGAAAACAACCTTACCAAGAATTTAACAATAACGGATCTGGGGAATTACAAAATATGTATAAACTCTATGGAATAGTTTTTTTAATGCATTTCTAGGCCATACATATTTTCTTGAAAGAGTTTCTTGCAGATTAAAGAATAGTATAAACATTAATTATTGAAAAGTTAACAGGAACGGTACTAAAATCATAAGTCCACAACACGATCATTAAATCCACTTTGTTTCACTAAATTTAAAACAACGACACAAGCCCTCGCTTATTTAAGTCATACAACTCCATACAGCTGCGCGCTCCATAATTTTAGCCCAACCAATAGAGATGTTTTATTGTTACAGAATTTCAGCAAGCGACATCCACAGTGGCTCTAAGGGTATCACATAGGTGTATCACATAAAAAAACTATCAGGCAAGGCATTTTTGCGCTTTTTTTATAAACAAAAATAACAATAAATTTTGACTTTTTGGGTTGTTCGTTGATATTAATAAATTTTAACTTTTTGGGTTTTTCGTTGATATTATAATATTATGCATGGATGACGATACTTCCAACGAAAAATTTCTAGAGAATTAAAAAATCTACAAAATGGTTTTTGAAAACCTCGATCGGACAATTTCTCACCGAGAAAAGTCGGAAAACGCTTAAAAATTACAATTTTTCTAAAGTTCATATCTTTGTTAATTTACAATATTTAGGGCAGATCTTTTGGAAAATTATTGTTTATACCTTGCACAAAGATTCGTGGCGGTTGAGAGCTTAGAACGATCGGAGAGGTGTCCCTACCCCTAATTAGCCCTCGCTCGGCCGTTCCAGGTTATGGTCATAAGTCACCTACTGGGCTCAAGGCACAGTCGGTACAATTTTTTGCATATCGTCACAGAGTGTAAAATTAACGTCATTTTTGTAATCTGCATTAAATAACAAGAACATTAAGTTCAAACACGATATAATTGCGATGCTATTAAGTATTCACTTTGTTTTAAAATAAAAGACAGTTTACAAAACAAGATATATTTTTAAGATTATTTACAAACTATAGCTATTTACAATTTTGAAAAAAAAAGAAAATATTTTTAGCAACATGTAGTTTGTCAGACTAATTATTGATCAAATAAAGTGACAAGTAAAAAAGATTTTCTTAATTTTGACTATTTACTATAAATTTGACTATTTACAATGTATAGTCAATTGTATATTAACCGATTATTTATGTGTCCTTTATCATATATATGTGGCTTGATAAAGGGTAAAGTTGGTTTTTTTGAATGTAGGGGGTAATCTCTGGAACTACTGAACCAAATGAAATTTGTTTTAATGAAAAGCTACACTATCCCTGAGTAACTTAGGCTAGAATTCATATTGATAAAAATATTTTTAATTAAACATTTGTAAATTTAGTCAGAACAAATTCACAGGATCAAGTTGTGGTTAAACCCATATCGTCTATCAGTAATACCAATAAATAAGCAACATTACGAAAAACTAAAAAACGACAATTGAAAAATGAAACTTATATCATTCAAAACGTACTATGCAAAGAGGTGCACAAAAACATTAATTATGTGTGTATGTTGCCGTTAAGGAAGGTAAAATAAATTAAACATAATTTTAGGTTAGACCTAGACTGATGAATCAACACATATATTTCTTGAATGTATTTACATTTATTACCATAGCAACCAATTGAATAAAATAACAGATAAAACAGTTGATTCGGATGTCCAGCTTTAGTACAAAATAACATTTTAAGTTAGGCCTACATTGGACCAACACATGTTTCAACACACACAAACCAATAAAAACTTGTGTTGTGGAATTTAAAAATAAGGCAAACTATGTTACATCCTAATTAAAAATAAATAAGACATATTATAATTTAATAGTAGACCTATTTATTGATAATATACGGTAATTGATAGTGAGTAACCAATATTAACAGCTGATTTCAAAATATAAAACAATTGATTCTACTTCTAACTTTTTGGTTAGGTTTTTGATTAAGTATAGACCTCAGCCTTACTGGTTCTTTTAACCTTTACTATAAGTGCTGTTATAAAATATACGAAATAATTTGATATCATAATCATATAATAATTATCTACATATCATACACATTTAAAGTCTCTTTAAACATACGCCTATTTAAAGAGCACTAATCAAGCAACATATAGAGCTGATAAAGGACATACTAGTAAATAGTCGAAATTAAGAAAATCTTTTTTATTTGTCACTTTATTTGATTAATAACTAGTCTGACAAACTACAAGCTAAACATATTTTCTTTTTCAGGGATATGCTTTCGCCTTCAGCTCCTGTGAGAATCTGGATAACACTTCATGTACAAAATTGTAAATAGCTATAGTTTGAAAATAATCTTAAAAATATATCTTGTTCTGTAAACTGTCTTATTTTAAAACAAACTGAATACTTAATAGCATAGCAATTATATCGTGTTTGGACTTAACGTTCTTGTTATTTGATGCAGATTACAAAAATGACGTTATTTTTACACTCTGAGGCGAAATGCAAAAAATGGTACCGACTGTGCCTTAAGCCCAGTAGGTGAGTCATGACCATAACCCGGATCGGCCGAGCGAGGGCTAATTAGGGGCAGGGTCACCTTCCCGACCGTCCTAAGCTCTCAGCCGCCACGAATCTTTGCGCAAGGTATAGTATGTGTACTTCAGAAAGGCGGAAGATGAAATTCGTCGCATTTATAATTTTTGCACAATTGCAGTATAAACAATTTAGGCAATTATCTTGCATAATGCGGAGGAGAAGAGAACGTCAGGCTGCTGTTTCCGTTACTACTGCCTTCTGGCAAATTTACCATCGGCGTCGGCCACAAATTTACGCGTTTCGCGCTATTTTCTAAAGCATTTTTATTATATTTTATTAACCTTATTAAAAAATCGCAGATGTACGAATTGTAGCTTTTAATGTCTAGCCTACTTTCAGAATCCGTTTGGTAAATTTAAAACGGGAGACTCAGGTCAATTGGGCAAATTATGCAAGATAATGGCCTGCATTGTTTATACTGTTATTGTTCACAAACTATTAATGCAAAAAATGTCAACTTCTTCCTGTTTGAAGAACACATGACAAACAATAATTTTCTGAAAAATCTGCCCTTAATGTCGTAAATTAACAAAGATATGAACTTTTAAAAAATGGTAGTTTTTAAGCGTTTTTCCGACTTTTCACATTGAAAAATGGTCCAATCAGGGTCTATAAAAACAATTTGTAGGTATTTTTGGAAGTATCGTGATCCATTCATATTTTTTAATAATACTAAAGAAAAACCCAAAAAGTCATAATTTATTGTAATTTTTGTTTATACAAAATGCGCAAAAGCTCCTTGCCTGATAGTTTTAACATACCCTTGTGCTACCCTTAAAGTCACTGTTGATGTCGCTTTCTGTTAAATTCAATAACAAAATTAGACTTCTTTTTGCTCTATTGGCTAGGCTAAATGCGCTAAGACAATCGGCGTAATGGTACATATTTCACAGACAAGACCTATAGCTGCAGCCCATGAACAGTAAATAAGGGTTTCCTGTTCCTTATATCAAACGAAAATACATAATTTACACTAAAATCTATATAAACATCAATGTACAAGTATAACGATTTGTACTAGATGTATCGATTACAAAATATGTTTGATAATTGTTTGAAAACATGTGAAATCTTAAGGGTTTACAGAAAACTTCATATCTAAAAAATTATAAGAGTGACGAATGATTGGAAGACAGTTTTAGAAAGTTCAAATTTTGACGAATCCAAAGGTGACCTTATATTCCTTTCAAAACAAGTCTGTCTAACGGTTATGAGCCTTAGAAAAGTGTCACAAATCTTGTGTCTTTTCTTTTTGTTTTCTCGCGCGGTCATCTTTTTAGACAACTACAATTACAAACGATGATTACATAGGCTAATATGTAAATATACGTTTTAGAACAAATTTGTAAGTACAAAAATTAATGTTTAAAATATTTCCTTACCAATAGTTTTAGTTTTATTGAAATTGGATGATTTATAGTGGATGAAATATTCAACACAATCAGACGATACAATAATGCTGCCTGCCACTTGCTCGGCGGGCTGAGACGACAGTATGTTGTCGCTCCGGGGATTTTAATTTAAAAAAAAAAAATCTAACCAAAATAGCGACACAAATTTTTGTCTAATTTGTCTCGGCCCTGATAAGGGCCGAAAATGTGGCCTGAAGGGCGTGAGGTGAAGCCTCGACAGAATGTAGCCTGAAGGGCGGTGAGGTGAAGCCTTGCTAACGCTTGTGCCTAAGGGGCTTGCAATTGCAGGTGAAGCCTGTGACGAGTCGTAGCGCTGCGCTGTCGTTGCGATGCGAAGTTTCGTTGCGTCCTACACGACACCCGTACCAAAGTGTCGTGGTGAAACCTAGTAGCTCGGAGCAGGGTGCGCACTGCCCGGACACCAAGGCTGTAGCCAAGGATAAAAATAGCTACTAAGTTTCCGCAGATTGCTTGAAGAGCGTCTTCCTGTGTCGCTGCGCTGATGTGGTTTGGTGTTGAAAATAGAACGCAGTATTTGAATTAGACAAATAACATTTATTGAACTTTTTAATCCTGGCGAGTCGGCAACACTTCCTCACTTAGCTTCCCTCTTGGCTATATTCTCTTTTGGCTGAGGTGCCTCGGCTGAGGGCTTACGGCTCTTTCCACTTCTTGATGCAGGTACAATTCGGCTGGTTTCCACTTCTTGATGAGTCCAGGTTGGTGTTGGTTGATGATGTTACTAGTCCGGTGTCCAGGCTGGATCTGGTGTTGACTGTTCAGGCTCCAGGTAGGATCTGATGATTTGGACACTAATCGGGCCCTCTAATATACTCTATTCCAGCGTGGAGGTGGGGAAAAGAGAAAGTTTTGAAGGTGCGCAGCCAATGACAGAGCTGCTCGGCGTCGGCCATCCGAACCAGTGAAGCGATGTGTACTGATTTAATGTCGGAGTACCGAGCCACTGATGCGAGTTGAAAGTTTAACGTGAACTTAAGTTAGCGTTTACTAGTTCTTAAGTTCGCGTTGTTTTTCGGATTGAAGTTAACGCGGTGAGTTGTAACTTTCCCGGGAAGGCGAGTTTGAACACCGAGAAAGTTTGAAAGGTGGTTTTGGTCATTTTGCGTGATGTATTATTTAGTTTGTTGCGGTAAACGTGTCTACGTTTACCACTGAATATACATCGTGACCAGGGAGCTGAATTTACTGGGGACTTTAAGTATTTCGACAGATGTTTACGCGGTACTAAGGGCCGAATAACTTTCCCGTGAGATGAGGTACATCTTCGGGGAAAAGTTAAACGGTAGAAGTTAAGGAACCATTCGATTGATGACGTAGAGTCCTTGGCGGGAGAACGTGTCGACGTTTCCCAGACAGCTGCAGTGCGTTGCTCGAAAGGTCCTTATGAGGGTCAAAAGAAGTTGGGGAAAATAGCTAAGTGACTTTCTCGGAAGATGAGGTCTCAACTCCCGAGGAAAGTAAACGAAGATTATTGAAGTGGCCGACCGATATCGACGTGTCCTTGGCGGTCGAACATGCCTATGTTCGCCAGACAGATGTTATATCGGCCGGGGACATGTGGAGTGAAGCTCCGAGGAAGTTAAGGCGAGTTTTCCCGTAAAAGGCATTTACGGGAAAATCGCAGAACGCTGACTGAAACAGGCCCTTTTTAGGGCCGAGATGTTAACGAAATTATTAATTCTCTTTTCCGCTGGAACGAGCATATTATTGCCGGGGATATCTCACGAAGCTAATTATTGTTAAATATGAGTAGCTCCGCTACGACAATTAGGCCTATAGTGTTATTTGGCGCTTTTAGGATTAAATCAAACATATAAATCAAGCCTTAAAAATGTTTTGGGGGGTCATGACCCCCATGACCCTCCCCCTGTATCCGCGCCTGGTTAGGATGCCAAAAAACCGTGATTGCCATCTCAAAATGGTAGCTAATATAAATGGCGGCCAATCCAAGATGGCGGATGTTGAGTTAAAAAA
>JAGFPH010020428.1:0-14243 GCA_018207615.1 Philaenus spumarius | reverse complement strand
GCCAGAGTTTTGATTATGACAGAGGCACTTCAATCAAGGTAAGCGGTTGGGATAGCGGTGACATGAAACCTAAAGCATGCAAGTAGGAAAAGAGGTTTTTCGCGAATGACAGGATGTTTTAAATATATCAGAGAGGAACTCGTACAATAATTTCCTTTACAGAGGTTAGTAGTTGTATAGTTTTTAACTTTATTTACACATTTCAGATCAATATCTATAATAATTTGCTTAATTTTTACTAATACTAACACAATTCACACACATCAAAAGCGTTTCAACAACACGGTCGTCATCTTCAGTGAGGTTTGAGCTACAATGATCTGGTTATAACCGGAAAAAAAGTTAATCTGTGATAAAACCATACAATACGTCTACAGTTCTTTCGCAGATAAATTTTATCAAGATACGACTTCGCCTTATGAATAGTTCCGTTGAACAAGGTCTGCAGACCCTTAACCTTCTAAACAAAGTAGCCCTTCAGGCTTTGTCTCGCGGTATACTTCAGGCTTACACTTGACGCATCTAACCTCATTCTTGTGACACATTGATTTGAAGTACAAAGTGTAAAGTCGATCATGTTAAAGATAGGTAGAACGTCACTCGTACTTCAAATCTTGCTGCAAATATTGTAGGTTTCCATAAGCAAAGATACGATGGATCTTAAATTTAATATTATTCTAGCTTTATTGTCTATACTTTCAAAATAAGAAAGCAAATTAAACAAGTATTATAATACAAAAATATTTTTATCTTAATAAAATACATTTTTATTTACTATTTTGAGCTGAGTGAGACTTACACTTCATATAATTTCTATAATGTAAACTTCAATGTTTACTATAATTTCTACTATTACCTGATTTCATACATCAAAACGATTATTTCCCCCCCAATTTTTATTTTAGACTATTGTTTAGAGGAAGGCCTTAGTTATGCTGGTTCCATAAACTTTATTAAAACTGCTGTTATATCATAAACATAATATTTTTTTAGACATTTGATAGTATGGTCATCTTAATTTTGAGGTTAATCGTACACCTTTATTAAACACCTGAGTCACCTGCGTGCTCCGCACGCCAACCCCGTTGGAACCTTCTATACACATATGTTGTGTTTTCTTTATAATAAAGATCCAAGATATATAACCTTAAAGCTTAGATGGTAAATATTGTTAAATGTCCAAATCAAATTTTATAACAACAGTTATAATAAAGTTTAAAAGAACCAGCATGGCTCACGTAAACACTTAAACAAAACATAACCCAAAAAGTTAGAATAGTGTGTGTTATTTTTACGTTCAACACAGATTGTTGGCATTTTTTACAAAAACCTAACCCAAAAGTTGGAAATACAAAAATAATAAAAAAATTTCAAAGTTTGAAATCAGCTGTTAGTGGAAATACTAGAGCAAACAGCTGATTATATTCAATTTTTTGCTATGGTATTGAATATAAATACATTTAAGAAATATGTGTTGGTTCATCAGACTAGGCCTAACTTAAAATTATTAGTTAACTTATTATTATTATTAAAATTATGTTTAATTTATTTTACCTGCCTTAACGGCAAACATACACACATAATTTATGTTTTTGTGCACATCTTTGGCACAGTACGTTTTGAAGTTTCATCTTTCAACTGTCGTTTTTTTTATTTTCTCATAATGTTGATCATTTATTGGTATTACAGCTGTTTAACGCCCAACTGATAAAAAAATGTTTTTATCAAAATGAATTCTAGCATGTGTTACTCAAAGATAGTGCAGCTTTTTATTTAAAAAATTTTTTTAATTGTTTCGGTAGTTCCAGAGATTACCCCCTACATACAAACAAACAAATTTTACCTTTTTATAATATTAGTATAGATTAGTATTAGGTAGAATTTGGGGTTTAACATAGTGTAAATGAAACACAAGATGTACAATTACAGGATTTGTTGGGCGACACAAAATAAATACCAGAGCAGTCGCCATATTTCAAGACAAAATATCACTTGAAGCAATTAGACAATACAGGATCTTTTATTTTCAGAAATTCAGGGAGGAATCAAAGTAAACAAAATAAATTACTTACCAAAGAAACGTGAGATAAATGCTTTCATATACCTGAAACGAAACAGAAGCAATTAAAATCATCTCTACACTAATTTAATTATGTAAATTTTAATTACAAATATTAATTCAACAACACACAATAAACGTCGAGATAAATCCTCTTACAGTCGCAGATGGTATCAGAAGACGAATTGTTTCATGTGTACAAACTGAAGGCAAAACTAGTAGTTGCCTTAAGGAGAGGTGGCAGTAATAATGTATCGAGCTTACGTATTAGAACTAATTCATACTAATATAAAGAGAAAAATTAGCTTAAAGCACTTTTAAGCATTACATTGCTAACTATATAATGTCTTTGAAATGTAATGTATTCTAACTAGCATGGGTGATTTTTAAACGTGAGTCAATATTTGTAGAAACTAGTATTATACTACTAACTTGATCCCACTCCCACACTACATCTGCGTGTACGAAATATACATTACATTGGTAGAACTTTGTTGCACCTAAGCCTCCAGCTTTGACTCACGTCCTGCTTTGTTCAACTCAAAAAACAAAATCTGCGAAATAATATCCTACACTTCTTTCTTTTTAGATAAACCCCTAAAAAAATCATCTCAGTACGAAAAATCTCCAAAGAATAGTTACTTCAGGTCAAAAAACAACTCGTCCGAGCGTCTTAGACAACCAAAGTGTGTACCAAATTTGGTACAAATCATTATAAACAAAATTTGAAGGTAGATGTGATTGAGGAACCTACTCTATGTAAAAATATTATTTTATTAAGATTTCAAAAAAATTATCCGCCATCTTGGACCCGATTTTGCCCCATTTTGCTGTACTTTATTTGGTTTACATACTAATTGTTATTCTTTTTGGATTTATAATTAAGTAAGCTTTCAAACGATATGCAAAACAACGATATTTGGGAGTATTTAAAATTTTTGAGTTACATCCAGTTTGATTTTTTCAAAATTTATTTCGAGTGGTTCAACCAAATACAGTTTGTGGCATATCGTTTGAACGCTTATTTAATTCTGAATCCAAAAACAAGAATAATAAATATATATATATTTTTAAATAATACGGCAAAATGGAACAAAATCGGAAAACACGATTTCTTCGTTTTATGGCCGTCATTTTTAATCGGTTTAAGATATGGATGTGCAAATTTCACCGATGGTTTTCTCATGAAAATCTAAATCGAAATAATGTATCACATGACCACCTTCCCATTTAAAAAAATCAAAGTTACATTAAAAATGGCGGATAATTTTTTTGAAATCTTAATAAAATAGTATTTTTACATAGCGTAGGTTCCTCAATCACATCTACCTTCAAATTGTGATTATATACGAAATACTAAACCAGTCCCAGACTTTTTCTACGCCCCGTATGTAATTTTTAATGACATCCCAATACGTTTTCTGGGGACCATGATCGGTGCTCATTTACTACTCCCGACTTTGGGTCTCACCATAATAGCCACTGCAATAGCTCATTTTTCCTTTGGGATTCGCTAAAATGTCATCTGTTGAATACTTTCTAGCTGATCTCACCTTGTACAGTTCGAGCAAACTAGGAGTGAACTTGGCCTAATGGGCGAGTCATCCCTTCTACAGTCTACTTCTCCTTAAACCTGCCTTGGCGGTACAACCAATTCCACAAAAAAAAAGGTCCACAAATAAATAACATTTAACTGAGGAAATAGACAGCGCTCACATTCTTATAACTTTACGTACTTGCTTACAACCTTTTTATAAAAAAGTATTCCACATTTTAGAGAAAACTATGACAAATATCTATAAATAAGTAAGGTTTTGTTTCATACAAAATTATAAAATGTTATAACTGTGATGCAAAATGTTTCTAAGTTTTTTATAAAATAAAAGTGATGACAACAAAAATGTTCAAAGCAAGAAATCTTTTTGCGAGAAAGTTGTTGATAATTAGTGGAATTGACTTTTTTATTTAAAACAATTTTCTGTACGACCTTTTGTTTAGTCAGGAGGAAGGTAATTCCTGTAATGAATACATTTTGTGCTTGTTTGACATTGATTTGGTGCGATCCTGGCTGTTCCGTAGATCCAATGACACCACAATACTATCTTGTTTTAATCATACTGTATTAGTTAAAGTTTAGTTAGGTTAAAGTTAGTTTTAGGTTTTGTATTCTTTTAACATTGTATTGTTAGTCGCCAGGTTGGTGAAAGTTAGTTAATACACATACGAAATTTGTGTAAGAAAAGTAAATAGGATGATGTAACGGGAAGGGTATCTCAGGAAATACTTCCTGCCTTCCTGCTCTCTTTATTTGTCAATTCCAAGAACGCATTCTCCTCATAATTTTTAACACATGCGCAAAAGATTTGTCAACCCTTGGTTCACATATTTCCAGTATAAAAAACTAACAAAAAACTAAAATAAATTAACCCGAATTCGTAAAATGTTTCTGAATATTTTAATTTATTATAATGCATAGAATCCGATCCTGTATTATAGCACAATACATTTTTTTGTGACACTTGTATATATTTATAAATAAAACAACTAATTTTTACACGTCCTGTTCACTAAGAAAAATGTGTTTATCACTTTTATTTACCGTTACTACATTACAGTGACAAACTAGGGTGTACAGTGAAGAATAGAGGTCTATTTTTTTTATTGAGGTTGTACTGGTGACGTTGGACACAACAAACACAGCGTGGGGACCGGGCCTTACTTCCCCTCTCGGGGTGCATTGCCGGCGTGAGGAATCTGTACATAAGTTTTGATAAATTCAATTTATTTTCGAATCTGCCTTAGTATAAAACCATATGAGTGAAGAACAGATCGGTTTTCTACCATTGATCTGTGATATTACCGCTATACCTTCTACGTTAGTCGTGAAATACGACTGTTTTTGGTTGATATATAGGTGTTATTTCAGGCTGTTTCTGCGATTGCGCAGTAACACTCAATTACTGTCACTTCAGTATCTGATATCGTCCTGGTTATCATAAATGTTCATGGAATGTCGAGCGAATTTACATAACATAACTAGGTTTTTCAGTGGTATCGGGCTAACATTTTAGTGAGGTTTTAAACGATAAAAAAAAGTAATATAAAACAATTTGAATTCATATGCTTACACATATCTTTTTTTGTATTCTATTATAAAATTGCGCTGAGTGGCGGAAATTACCGACTTTGACGATTGTTTGCGAATACCAATAATCTAATTTTAACATGTTGAAATGTGATATCAAACAATTTTAAAGATACTCATAGCGCTATACTTATCTTCTTTGAATTGTAAACAGGGTGTCCCGTAAGTGAAGTACCAAACTTCAAAAAAAATGGTTCTACGGGTAAAAATAGAGAGTAAATCTAGAATATTTTTGTTTTCAAAAACGCTTCGTTTTCCAGATATCCGCCGTTTCTTTTACAAAATAATTCCTATCTAGAGAACGGTTTGACCGATTGAGTTCAAACTTGGCATGACGTTTGACCTACCAATGATATATGTTAAGAAAAATAAACGGTTGTATTCAATCATGCTTTTCAAAATGGCGGCTGTTTGAAAACTTAAAACCCGAACTAATAAAAAACCGTACATTTTAACAAACAATGTCAAGACACCTTTTTGGTAGCCCTTTTAATTCCCCATCGGATGGTTTAACTGTAAAAACGATCGGATGAAGGATAATAGTTACGTTAAGGGTAATAATGGGTTTGTTCAACCCGGAGCCGCATCTTTCACAAAATAATTCATATCTAGAGAACGGTTAGACAGATTGAGTTCAAACTTGGCATGCCGTTTGACCTACCAATGATATATAAGAAAAATAAACCATTGTATTCAATCATGCTTTTCAAAATGGCGGTTGTTTGAACTACATACCCGAATTAATAAAAAACCGTAAATTTTAACAAACAATGTCAAGACACCTTTTTTGTAGCCCTTGTAATTCCCTATCGAATGGTTTAACTGTAAAAACGATCGGATGAAGGATAATAGTTAAGTGTAATAATTGGTTTGTTCAACCCCGGAGCCGCGTCTTTTACAAAATAATTCCTATCTAGAGAACGGTTTGACCGATTTAGTTAAAATTTGGCATGGCGTTTGACCTACCAATGATATATGTTAAGAAAAATAAACGATTGTATATCAATCATGTTTTTGAAAATGGCGGCTGTTTGAAAACTTCAAACTCGAACTAATAAAAACCCGTACATTTTAACAAACAATGTCAAGACACCTTTTTTGTAGCCCTTTTAATTCCCCACCGGATGGTTTAAATGTCTAAACGATTGGATGAAGGATAATAGTTAAGTTATGTGTAATAATTGGTTTGTTCAACCCGACATCCTATACCATCACAGTAAATTGATAATTACTTTGCTTTTTGTATTTAAGGATTAAAAATGGTTCGATAAACCATTAAAATATATATATTACATTATTTGTTTGTAATAACATCAACCGATAGAAAATTAAAATCGCTACACAAAATGTGTCTTGACCTTTTTTTTTGTTAAAATGTACGGTTTTTAGGTAATTCAGGTTTGAAATGTAGAAGGCACCAATATTTTGAAACAGTCGACATAATTGGATACAGTCGCTTATATTTTTCCAACATACCATTTGTAGGTTAAACTTCATGCCAAGTTTGAACTCAATCGGTCAAACCATTCTCTAGATCGAATGAATTATTTTGTATAAGAAACAAAATGGCTGATATCTGGAAAACGAAAGGTTTTTGGAAAAATAATTTTTTTTTGTCCCATAGAACCATTTTCTGAAGTTTGACACTTTTACTTACGGGAGTTCTGTATATACACAGAACATGTATTAAACTATATTTCAGATTTTTACTTCACATATTTTATAAGTTACTACAAATTACAGAAAACTTTACATTTTTCTCTTAAGTTTTGGTACCGGTACATTTTTTAAATTGTTCAAGCAGGTGTGTTTACTCTACCATCTCTTCTTTAGAGCAAACAAGCAGCTATATTGGGAGTATTTTCAATACACAATGCATTGCGTGCCTCGCATGCCAACCCCCGTACTGGGAGAATTTTCAATACACAGAGCATTGCGTGCTTCGCACGCCAAATTTCAGCCTATGTGCTATGGACGCACATGTGCGTCCGCTTTAAAATATTACTGATTAATACGTAGAAAGGTTCAAAAATAAAAGATTAAGCAATTTCTACTCATTTAGACTATAAGTATAAAAAAATAATAATTCAGCTCGTATCATAGGAAATACGAAAGTTGCGTAGCATTGAACGTGTTAAGGAGTACCCTCCCCTCCTTCGGCAAAAGGAGTCCTGGGATATTTTTGACCCACCCAAGAAAACTTTTAAAATTTGGGAAGCCAATTTGGCTGTTCAGGTGAAATATAAACCTACACAGCATTTAGTATGTACCTTTACACCGTCAGTGAATACACAGAGACCTATAAAACTCCTAGAGGCAGCAGCAAGTAGCGACCAAGCAGCTCATGCTTGAACTCTTGTAAAAAATAAAATAAGTATATGTAAAATCAAATGGCACGTAACATTTAAAACATATTTTAGTGTTAATCTCTTTAAAGAAAAATACCTGACTATAATCTATACTAATATTATAAAGAGGTAAAGTTTGTTTTTTGTTTGTTTGTATGAGGGGGTAATCTCTGGCACTACTGAAGCGATTGAAAACATAGTTTTACTAATAAAAAGCTGCACTATCGCTGATTAATATAAACTAAAATTCATTTCGATAAAAACATTTTTTTTATTTCAATATTTGTTATTTAGTCGGAAAAAAATCATAGGTTAGGCCTAGAATGATAAACTAACACATGTATTTACATTAAATTTATTACCATAGCAACCAATTGAATAAAATAACAGATAATAGGCTATAGAAGTTTGCTCCAATATTTCCATTAACAGCCAATTTCAAAAATTGAAGCAATTATTTTTGTATATCTAGCTTTTAGGTTAGGGTTTTTAAGTGTAGACCTGAGCCTTGCTGGTTATTTTAACCATTATTATAATTGCTGTTATAAAATATAAGAAATAATTTAATTTGAACATTTAACATTATTTACCATCTTAGTTTTGAGGTTATTATTAATCCTACACCTTTATTATAAATAAAACATAACATATGTTTTTAGAAGGTTTCATTGGGGGTTGGCGTGCGGAGCATGCAGGGGTCTCCCCTAGTTAATAATATATATTTTCCTTTCCCTGGAAGCTAGGGGGACCATGGCACCCCTCTGCCTATAGGTATGGGCGCCCATGCCTGCTCCTGGGATAGTACAGTTTAACACACGGGATTAGGTAAACTTATATTGTTTACAATATTAGTAGAAACTGAGCAGCCCAAATATACACAACTGTAATCAACACTATCCACAGGCGATAAGATAGCGAATGGACCCTAAACGAACGACTTAATGTAAGTCTAAAGGTGATATCAGTGCACGCTAAACTATTCCAGTAATTAGGCCTAATTAGTCGTCTATCCGGCTTGTCATCACACTGAGCCTAATGACATCTTCCAGTGAGGGTTTAAAATAGTGTTGTGATTTTGGTTGTAGTGTTTTACTTGTGGAATTCTAACCGGTAGTGTATCTCGTTAAATTGTTAGTACAAACTTTGCCAGGTAGAAAATATAGTTTATGAAATGCTTTTAATATAATATGTGCATTTATTTCTGATTCTGAACTGTAGATTTTTTACTACGAGAACAACTTTGATTTATAGATATACAACTGTTTAGATAACTCCTGTACAGTTTAATATTGCAATCTTTCATTTCAAGATAGTCTGAGCTATATAGAAGGTGGTACAATAATTCAATATATGCAGGGTGATTTAAAAATTATGTAAAGCTCTTTCTTTAGATATGCTCAAAGATGCCTAATTTTCAATCCAGCTTATTTTGAACGGTGTTACTATTATTTTTGCAAACTACTTAGTATTTTAAAGTCCCAATTTACGAAAAATATCAAGACATTGGGTTTACCGATTTTAAAATAGCTGCCATTTAAATTTGTTTAAGGGGATTTGAACGAACCTATGTTAAATTCGTCAAATTAAGGTACCCTTTTCTCAGGTTAGGTTACAGTTATAGAGGTGACATTTTTTGCGGTTATAGTTGTGTTTCCTGTCAAGCTACTGTAAATAAATTTACGAAAAATAATATAATTATGATCTTTTATCATGCATTAAAACATTTAAAAAAATAATCGTAACTTTAATTTTGTAGATGTTATTTTTAGTTTAAAATAAAAACGTGGTTTGCTGTAGTTTCGAAACAAAGTAACCTACCTTATGTAAAAATTTCATTAGGATATCTTTAAAAGTTCCTGGAATAAAGGTACATACAGTTGAAACAAAACATTTTTGGGAAACAGTCACAAACTAAAAACTGTGTGTATTATTCAAACTTGAATAATGTATGTATTTAAAATGCTCTTGAACTGTAAAAATCTTCTCCACCTCCATCTTCAACAAGCCTTATCCTTCTCTTAAAAAAAAAAGAATCATTAGGTTCCCTTACGGTTTCTGAGAAAATTGTACCATTGTAGGAAAACCCTTGTTTTCATGAAACGCTTGGAAAGAAAATTGATTGTGATTTCAGTGGAATTCACTTTGTTTGAAAAAACAAATTTTGATTAAATAATATATGTAAATATTCCCGTCACCTTGGAAGCGAGTCAACCACCGATTGCTTTACTTCCTACCCTCAAATCGAGATTCAAACCCGGTATCTTCTGATCAGGAAGATACCACGCTATCCACTCGGCTAAGGCTTGTATAAATAATTAACAACACTTTTTTACTTTACTATCTCTACAAGTATTACATGTGCAAGTAAATATACCTCTATCAGCACCATCTAGGAGCAAGTTTGGTTGGTTTTTACTAAGCTTGACTCTGTTTAGTTTTTATTCACAAGATGTTTATAATACACAATTAGGGGATATAAATAATGCTACCGTATAGCCTATCTCGCCCCCTCCTCTTCTCGCTGTTATATTCTTTACTGCAATACAAGCCAATATTTGATCCAAACATGAGTTTATTACTACATGAGTTTTAGTACTAATATGCAGTACTTATAATAAGCTATATCGTGAGATCAAATAACAAATGAAGATAATACGCGAAAACTTACATAACCCCAACGTTTTTTTCTGTAACCTCAAAATTTTAAAATAAGGTGTCAAATTATAGCTAATGATTCCCACAGTGAAAACATAAAATAAAAACGAAATAGATTTGTTTATCTATATGAACCATCGAACGAAAATAGCTTCAGGATTGCATATTTAATAAACTCGACAAAAATCCCTTAAAAACTTTTATAAACCTTATAAATATTACCTCATATTAGTGTATGAAACATTTTTTCTTCGACCAACTCTACAAACGGTCACCGAAATGAAGTCGTATAACAATAAATGCATTACTCCCTTAGTAGGTTTAATATAGTCCATGTTTATAATTGTTGTAAATGTTCTACATATTAAACATTTGTGTTTATGATTGCAACCCATAGCGTAAAGGGTGGAAAATTAGGAGTTGAAAATAAAAAATGCTTAACTTCCTTTGTGGGCACAGATGAAATCCTTTCAAAGTTATTGGAAACCTTATAAATAGTACATAATTTGTTTTATAAGACCAACCCTTACTGCAAGAGTGACTAAAATTAGATCGAATAACAACACATTCATTACTTCCTTAGGATACAACGTTTCCTTTATGATCAAAATTTTGTTAAATCTTGTAAATATTCACGAAATACTTTGCCCAAAACTCCTATTATGAAGTTATACCATCCAAAGTAAAATATGTACAAAAATTTAATTATTTTTTAGTTTTTTGCCGATAATCTGAAAACATTTTATTGAAGTACTATCAAAACAGCCTCCTCAGGTTTGCTGTTTCAAATGGTTTAAACAAAATTATAGGACAAAAAGAGTACCCAGAAAAGATATCAATAAGCTAAAACACGAAAAAGTGCCTTGTGAATATAACAATAAAAGAAAAATTACATTTCATAATTTTTGATGATAATAACAACATTTAAAACAAAACAAACGTAAATCGCCCATACAGATCTAGAAAAATTGGTATCAGTAGTGTTTTAAGTGCCCTTATAAATATACTGATGAAATCAAAATTCCATAATTTTTTTAAATAATAATGACATTTTCTTTCACATGAAACAAACCGCACGAAAATCGGAAAAGTAGATCTCCAGAAATAGGTATCAATATTACTTTAACCTAAAACAAAAAAGTGCCCTTAGAAATAAGCCGATGAAATAAAAACGATGTTTCATAAATTTTTGATAATAATGACAACATAAAACAGACCTCACGAAAATCGGCCAGGTAGATCTACAGAAATAGGTATTTATCAGGTCTTAACCAGAAACAAAAAAGTACCCTTATGATGTTTCATAATTTTTTACTTTCTCACTATACTATAGTATAGAGAAAGTATAGTGATCGAAAACAAATCGATGTTGAGATTTTTGTGGAAATATCCGTTTTGGGACCCCCTGAGTCCAAAAAAGTGGTTTTTACAAAATGTCTGTCTGTATGTCTGTCTGTATGTATGTATGTCTGTATGTATGTATGTCTGTATGTAGACAGAGCTAGAGAGAAAACTATTCGATCGATTTCAACCAAATTTGCACCAGACATGTCCAGTACGCCTGTATAGATGCACGAAAAAGGGTTTTGAACAATTTTGAAAAACAAACAAAAAAACGGCTCTAACGATTTTGATAAAATTTGGCTTATTTGTAGCCTTTAATGTGCCCTACCATATACAAAAACCCGCATCTTTCTAAAAATTCTCGTTTAGCTAATAATAATAACTGATTTTTGGGGGATTTTTGGCCATAAAGGGGGTTGTTTTTCAAAATTTTTCAAAACCTTTTTACGTGCATCTATAAAGACCTAATTGACGTGTTTGGTGCAAATTTGTTCGAAATCGATCGAATAGTTTTCTCTCTAGCTAATAATAATAATATTTATTAGTTAATCGCCTACTTTAATAAAAGTATACAAAGCTAGAGAGAAAACTATTCGATCGATTTCAACCAAATTTGCACCAGACATGTCCAGTACGAATGTATAGATGCACGAAAAAGGGTTTTGTACAATGTTGAAAAACAACCCCCTTTTTGGCCAAAAAAACCCCAAAAAATCAGTTATAATTTTTTTTATTAAAAAACGGCTCTAACGATTTTGATAAAATTTGGTTTATTTGTAGCCTTTAATGTGCCCTACCATATACAGAAACCCGCATCTTTCTAAAAATTCTCGTTTAGCTAATAATAATAACTGTTTTTGGGGGTTTTTTGGTCATAAAGCGGGTTGTTTAAAAAAAAATTTCAAAACCATTTTACGTGCATCTATGAAGACCTAATTGACGTGTTTGGTGCAAATTTTTTCGAAATCGATCGAATAGTTTTCTCTCTAGATAATAATAATAATAATAATATTTATTAGTTAATCTCCAACTTTAATAAAAAAACTCTCCTACCCCACCCTACAAGTCACAGTGAATCTGTTTAGTAATTTAAATGTATTTGTGAGAAAGTATGTGCCAGTTCCTGGTACCGTTTATTGATAATAATGCCAATATTTTTTTGGACACAAAACCAACTGTAACAAAATCGTCCAGGTACATCTAAAGAAATAGGATCACCAAGCGTTTAAGGCTATGCTGAATTATTATTATTATTCATTTTATTTGTTTATTCCATACATAAAATTACAAACAATTTACAAATTATTGTCTATGGATTTAGTGCCTACATAGGCACGAGGTCCGTGCGTGGGCACGAGTCGTGCACAACGTAACTTCACAATAAAAATTATGGAAAAAGAGAGAAGATAAAAAAAGAAGAAAAATACAATTTTAAAAAGTACAAGAAATCATAAATAGGTCATCACCAGAATAACGTCACTCCTGTGCCTACATCAAAAATTCCCCTGCAAAGAATCAGAATAGAACTCGAGATAAAAAATGAAAAGATAAAAAGAGCGGCATATAGGCTAAACATAACTTTATACGTACTCCGAAAAAATGACGGACTCACAATAATCCCTCCCTACCTCCCTTAACCATAAAGAAACTTGCTTTTTATAGGCCTTAACTGCATAATTTTGAAAATGTCTCAGGTTTTCTGGAATATTACGGAAAATCATCTGTGAAACGTAATATGAGTTAGAAATGGATACAGATCTATAAAGCCTATCTGTTCTTATACCCACTGCTTGAGAATGACTCGAAATAGAAAAAATGAAATTGGAATTTTTATGCAAAAAAGTTTAAAGTAAGATTATATACGTAAGATATTTTTATCGCATGTGTACCTTCTATTGTGTAAGCTTCAAGCACACAATAAATGGGTATTATTGTTTTCTCCTACTCTCAAGTAACTAGAGCTTTCAAAAATCTTAAAATCAAATTTTTAAGTCCAATTTAAACAAACCGTTTATAAAAAAAAATAATCAAAAAGTCTTAAATCTACATACAAAATTCGAAAATATAATAGAAAATAGAGGTTTCCTTCAGAAATGTTTAATATTGCCGCCATATTGGAAAAATGGCTGAAAATATTACAATTTTAAAACTAGTAATTTAAATAAAATAGACATGCGTTTAAAATGCGTCAGACATTTTTCTACATTTGTTAAAAGTCAAGAAATCAAAACGTTTCCAGACTTTTATGCACATATTTTTACTTTGCTGTTAATTGTTGCACTATACCTATGAACAGTTTCAAGTTCTATTTTTAGCAAATCATTTAAAGAAAGAATAAATATATGTGCTAGATTTATTTTTATATTTTTACTGACTAACATTTGTAACAAATTACTTTATATTATAATGTTAAAGTGCCATAAGTTATTTTAATAAGAAAATATATGTGTCAATAGATTTTTCGTATTTTTTATGCTTATAAAATATACAATTTCAATATGTTAAGAAGCTAATATTTTAAAAGAGTACCCAAGAACAAAAGTCTACAAAATACGAATAAGCTCCAAAAAATAGTTAATGTTGTCAGTAACAATTTGAAAATATAATTACAGTTTAGTTTAAAAAAGATTAATTATAATTACTTTTGTTTGCCTTACTGGATCGGGTATATTATATTTCATAAATACCTTTA
>JAGFPH010020424.1:0-14249 GCA_018207615.1 Philaenus spumarius | reverse complement strand
AACAAATATGTTTACAGGTTTTTAATCCTTATGACTGTACACATTTAGTTAAAAATCACCGTCATCGTAAGTAGGCCTAGATAAAGTCTGTTGTTTTTAAATAATATTTTTTTTAATTATGTATTTCTGATGTGTTTGTAATTAATCTGCCTGTGATTTCTCACGAGGCTTACTAATATAATTATAACTATTGGCTTGTCCCCTTGGTTTTTAGTCACTTGATAACTGGAGCTATGATTCATATTCTCGAAACCTCGTGTATTGATTTTAACATACTGATGATGCCAAATAATCAATAATAATGAAATTAAACATGAATTATTATTAAATGATAACTTCAAAACAGAGAATAATTATTATTGGGTCTCTTCAAACGCCACAAACGTCGAACAACGAAAATAATAAAACAAAATAATGCACAAGAAAATTTAAGTCTGTTTAACACGTCCAATACACATCCACAATGCACAAATATATGGATAGTGATTTTTTTAGCTAATTATAGTTATTAATGTACCACTGTCACCCTATATATGTTGTGAATCGAATTTTAAACTTGTTTAGTCTTCTCATGTGTGTACTAGTGATACACCTTTTACAGTTTTATTGTAAGTTAAAGAAGAGAAATAGAATTTCTTTGTTGGAACCAGTCGGCTACAGTTGAAACCTCCAACACATTTGCGTAGGTTCGAACCTAGTTACTGACCATTTATTTGTGCTCACTATGCTCCCTCGTATTCATTTGTAAAACTAACATAAAGTAAAGAAATGTCAAAAGATATTTTTTTTAATACATAAAAAAATAATAGAAACAAGCATGTTATCTTTTACCTATTGTTTTAAAATGCCATCCAAGTTTTATCTCATAGTTTGTGTTTTGGTGCAGACACATATATAATTAAAACCTAAATAAGTCAAAACCTGCTGCAATTATGAAATGAAGTAGCGAAAGTCTTAAGTCTGTTTGATTTGTCGTTTTGTAATCAATGTCCTTGTAAACTTTAATCAGAAGTTAAACCACTTTAGCTTTCTTTCTGAAGATTTATGACATAACTTTTCGTGTAATTAAATGCTAACCTTGTTTACTTTCTGTCAAAGTTTATATTATTTTAATACAAATAACACTTTTCTAGAAGCAACCGTTATGCCCTACCTCCATAAATCATTACTAATCGAGGTCGTTAATCGTAAATGACTGAACTTCATTTCACGAAAACAGTAAAAGTGTAATTTCTTTGCAAAGATTAGAAACTGGACGTGTTTTACAAATAAACAATAAAATACAGCAGCAGTATTAAGTTTTAAAGTTTAGTGTCTCCAAAATTCAATTTATATTTTTATAGTTATACTTGTTTTTATCAAATATTTCTGGATTTTCTGTTGTAGACATTCTGTATCGTTCTCGTTACTCAAATAGAAGATGTGCAGTAGTCATACACAGCAAATAAATAGATGATAAATTCAGTCATATCTATTGATTCCATTCATGAAGAACCACGTACATTCTGTGCAATTAAATACATTACAATATTAAAACTTAAAATTTGAAATATGCGATTTAATTTTTTTTATGTTTGATTTTAAGATCAGCCTATGCTGTTAAATTTGTTGATACTAAGACTAGAGGTATATCCAAATAAGACTTTATACTTGGACCCTTTCAGTTTTGTGACATTAATTTGTTTGAAAAGTCTCAAATAGTAAATATAAATGGTTAATTACACTTTTAAAGTTTTAACAGTTTAGGGCCATGTTTCTATCTACGTAATCTAGGCAATGCTTTTGATTGTTATTTTAGGCGATGATAACCACCCAAGTTTTTCGCCAATATTAAAACAATGGATTGTTATTTTCGTAAATTACTATAATTCTAAACAAAAACATCTTAATAAAATTAGTTATTAAAATTGTTATTATTGTAATTGTTATTAAAATTCATTAATATAATCAGAATAGAATTGTTGGAGGCAACTACCAAAATGTATGTTTTTTATGAAAAGCTACATAAAACATTGCCTAACTTTATATTAAATATTTTATTTATTTTTTCATATAAAATAAACTCACTAAAACTCTTTAATACCTTTCAGAAACATATATATTTTCTTCGGCTTCTATAAACAAATAAAAACCAAAATAATTTCTTTCCTTAGTATACAATTAAAACTTTTAGTCGTTTATTTTTTAGTAATTAGAGTTTTAGTCCTTTATTGTTTAGTAATTCGAATTTTTAATCGTTTATTTTTTTATTTTTTTAGTAATTAGAATTTTTAGTTATTTATTTTTTATTAACTAGAATTTTTAGTCCTTCATTTTTTAGTAAATATAATTTTTAGTCGTTGTTGAGCTTGAAACTAAACGGATGTTATATCTACATATTGTGTTAACATATTATTTCCTCAGTAAAAATCTTTTAAATTGTTTGAAAAATTGATCCTTTGTTGTTTCTCCTGAAATTATCAACTTTTATATTATTATCAGTATGTTCGTAATTTTAAATTTATTTAACTCATGTTCAAATTAGGTAAAATTAAAACTTTAATTGGTTCGTGAAACCAATTTTATCTTTATACTTTTTGTTACTCTGTATGCTTGATTGTATGTTGTTTATTTATTGTACAGGAATGTACTGTTGCTTTTATTTTTAATCACAATACTTCTAGTTTTATACTTTAATTGTAACAACGTATAACCTTCTATGTAGATTTAATAAAGTATTGTATATCAAACAGTAAAACTAAAAATATAAGTAAACATTTAAAAGTCATGGTATATTTTTAACTGCTTAAGCTTGTTGTTTTTAAAACAAAATAAACTCATTTCCTTTATTTATTTCTGTTTTGGGAAACAATCTCCTAAAAAGGAATTCACTTTGTTTAATCAAGGAAAGTTAATAAAATAACTGAAACTCTTCCTGCACTTTAGTGTAAACTTTGAGAACGCTTTCAATTTCCTTGTCATTTACTTTCAATTGTCAACGCTTTACTTGGACTTTGGCGTAACACTTTGAACTTCAAGAATCTATAACTTAATTTAACTTATTCAAGTATGATTTATCTTAGACCCAATTTATTTAGTATCTTGGATTGTATATTTCAAACAATTTGAGTACATGAATATTTTATTATAAATTGTACCTTCATTTATTTTGTATAAAGAAGTGGCAAAGAAGTCACGTGACGGAATCTACACATAAGGTAACTTATTGTTATTTCATATACTAGTGACTTGGTTATTGAAACAAAAATGGATCATAAACTCAAATAATAAATCTTGTTTTAATCGAATAATAAATTTATGTACGTTTATTAAATAAAATATATTTACAACCTGGTTTTCATTCCATACTACAAAATTATAGATTGTAAAATTATTCATTGTGATTTACAGTTATATTTATACCACAGTAATTATATTTTTTTCCAGTTTTAAATCTTTGGTCAAACTGTTGTAAAATTAACAATGTCAAGGTGCTTTAAAACATAGTATATTTACAACAAAATATAATATGAAGATTATAAATTCTGATTTTAGTTTTTTAACCTACTCAATTAATGCTTATAAGACTAGTTGGGGATTATCAAACTCGAACCTACAACACTGCTAATATTATAGGGTTGAATCGTCACTTTTATGACTCGTTATCACTTCGACCCATCCTCCATTCCATAGCTGAAGATGATGAATTTCAATATCTTTCTTTTGCACTTGCAAACAGGAAACTTTTCAAAGTAATCTCAATTTCAAAGGGTTTAATTCTGCTTTCTGATTGGAGTTTTATGATCAAGGTTTTAATAAGGCTGTTCTTATAACTTTTCTAATACTTTTACATAAGCAAATAATTCATTTATTTTCAAAATGTAGGGCAATCACTGGAATTTGTATTTGGTTATCCTTATTTATTCAGGTCTTATGTTAACAACTTGATAACACTTTCTGTTTATTTATAAGATACTGATGATTGAAAATATGTTTACAACACAATTAATAATAAATTAAAGATAAGTTTTCGATTCCTCTACCGTTTTACAGTGCAATCTCAATGACACTATAGTCACAATTATTTTGATTACTTTTAAGGTAGCCAAAGCAAACACAAAAATGTTTAAAAATGTAGATATTAAAGAATCTATAAAACAACTTAGCCTATCTGTAAGAGGATTTTATATTTTATTACTTTATCACTATACTATAATATAGAAAAAGTATAGTGATCGCAAAAAAAATCGATGTTGAGATACTTTCTGGAAATATCCGTTTTGGGACTTCCTGAGTCCAAAAAAGTGTTTTTTACAAAATGTCTGTCTGTATGTATGTCTGCATGTATGTATGTCTGTCTGTATGTCTGTATGTATACAAAGCTAGAGCGAAAACTATTCGATCGATTTCCAACAAATTTGCACCAGACATGTCAAGTAGGCCTGTATAGATGCACGAAAAACGGGTTTGAAAAATTTAAAAAAACAACCCCCATTTTGGCAAACAAAACCCCAGAAAATCAGTTATTATTTTTTTTTATAAAAAAACGGCTCTAACGATTTTGATAAAATTTGTCTTATTTGTAGCCTTTAATATACCCTACCATTTGCAAAAAAACGCATCTTTCTAAAAATTCTCGTTTAGATAATAATAATAATAATAACTGATTTTGGGGGGTTTTGGGCCATAATTGGGGTTGTTTTTCAAAATTTTTCAACGCCTTTTTTCATGCATCTATACAGGCCTAATTGACGTGTTTTGTGCAAATTTATTCCAAATCTATAAAATAGTTTTATCTCTAGCTAATAATAATAATATTTATTAGTAATCTCCTAGTTTAAAATCACCTCTATTACCCCTCATTCAATAATGAAGTCACTGTGAATCTGTTTAATAATTTAAATATGCTTGTGAGAAAGTATGTCCCAGTTTCTGGCACCGTTTATTTTATTTTTCATAATTTAAAATGGTTCTTAATAGGTTAGGTTAGGTTAGGTTAAGTGTTCAAGAAACGAGGGAATTTCTTTAATAAATATTAAAATATTATATTCAGCAAGCATTTATCATTGTTTCACGTGTTTTACTGAATACAAAGGAACCCTTTTCATAAAACTAGAATAATATAAAGATTTCCAATTCATCATAAACACTTAATTAATAATAAATACTGCTTTAAATTTATGTTGTTAAATAAATTTATTGTTGTTTTGCAACTTAAACAATTTGTAAACGTTGTTACTGGTTTTATTTTACCATAGAGAAAACTTAATCATAGTGCAACAAAACAAACTTTATTATTTACGTAAGCGTATATAAAGTGTATATTGTATTTATTTAAAATCATTTAAAAATTGAATACAGAAAATTTCTGCTATCGAAAAGTCATGTAGACCTTTAGGTTAGACTGGTTTTTTTAACCAGTATAACTTTCAATACAATTCTTAACAAAATACTAGTCAACATTTTGCAGGATACCTTTTTAACTTTTACAAACCACAATTCAATTGTACCAATGTTTTTAATACGTTTTTCTTCAGATTTTCCTAATAAAATCACAATTTTTTAATCGTTTGTGAATTATTACTAGGGACTCGCAAATCGATTAAATTGATGTTACTTGAGTGTCGAATTGGATTGATATAATTATTGAACTTATTATTTACAATTAGTTACTAGAAAATAAAAGCTAAATGTCTTTATAGAAAGTAATTTTTCCCATTCATCAATATCGCTATCGTCAACATGTTGATAATATAAAAGTAACAATAACATTTAGCCTGGACTGAAACACAGCTTATATAAATGTATCAAACTTTAAAATTGCTATTAAAACTTTAGGAGGGTAAAAGAGTTGAACTTTTAAACTTTATATAAGGGTTAGAAGTTGTAAAATACTAAACCGAACCTAGTCATAATTCAGTTATACTTTCTTTGCCTCACTGACTTTTTATTCATTTTGAAAAATTAATTTAAGATTATCTATTCTTTGAGAAATTTTACAGTAAAGGTCTTCATAACTGACTGTAACACCCTTGTAAATTAAACTTTGAACTAATTATTTTAATATCAAATTAACTAAATTACAAGTTAAATTAATTTAACCCTTGATGAGGAAGCGTGTAAGCAAGTAATTTATTACAAATTAAAAATAATATCAAATTAACACCTTTTACAAAGAATTTGTTACATCATTGATTTAAATGACCGGAATCCATAGGCCTATTACGAAGTATAAAATTAAGAAGAAATTTAGAACAAATTTTTTTTTCAATATTCTACAGAAGTAGACCAAAAGTAAATGTTATATAACGCATTAACGAAAGAACTCTTCCGTTTGTTTAGTTTTTACCAGGATTATCAATTTTAGTACCTAACTATTTACTTCCTGTGTAAGTTATAATGATTGTCTCCTTTGTAAATATGGATTTATGATTGCTGAGGAGTAGTTTTACTACTGAAAAAAGCAAACTTGAGTTTAAAAATATGTACTTTCTTTAATCACTTAACCTTATGAATAACACTTAACACGAATAAATTGTATTCACTCTACTTTAAAATCCTGTAGTAAAGCTGCAGGAGAGTTGCTTTCTTTGAACAGAGGAAACCCGGAGAAGCTGCAGTTATACTGATATAAAAAGCAATTTCTTCTCTTGATGACTTCTAATAACCTTTATGTGGAGCTATTTACTTTAATCGAAATCTAACCTCTTTCTTTTTTTCTTTTTCCTTCGCTTATTTCGATTAACGAATATTTCAGCGTTATTAAAGTAACTCTAGAGAAACTGACTTTCAAGAATCCGTTGTTGTAGAAAGTGTTTTAAGAAACCTTTGAGCTAAATTTTAAACCAAGAGATGACCGATAAATACTGTATTTCATCACAATAAACAAAGTGTATAGCTGTCGTTGGTTCAATGTAAACAAATTGATCAATACTAAAAAGTTATTGAATCTAGTATTAATAGATTTATTTGCAAAATTCTGATAAACTTAAAATATTTATGTGTGATCCATAGGATCACACATAGCTATAAGGTATAAAATTCAACTTTTAATTTGCACACACTACTGACACAATAAAGATAAAATAACAACGATAACAACAAGTAATTAAACAATAACAACTTGTCACAGGGCTGTCAAGAGCCTTGTTGTATAACAGTGAATAAAACTCCAATTAAAACTAAATAACGAGTAATAAATCTTAACTTGGTATATTGGTTAATTAAAATGTATATTACGTTCAAATGTTGCAATTACATTCAAACGATGGAGGAATGCTAACACCATCATAAAGCGAGGGTATCATCACAAAGCATCCTCCGAATGCAATTTGGTAGGCAAAACCTCTTACGAACTTGCTTTAACTTTTCGCAATTTAAAAGTACGTGTTTAATGGAAAGGAGATTTGAGCAGTAAGGACAAAACGGTGGGGTTAGAAACCCTTGGGTTAACCCAGAATTAAATGTATAGAGAATCAGCTTTCCTAAATAGACTTCCAAATAGTCTTTTCTTAACCATAGTTACACCAAATTTTCTAAGGTGCAATGGTTAGTTCAACATATCACAATATAATTTCCATAATTCCTTGTCACTATTTTGGTTAAAATATTTACACTATTGAACTTACGTCAAGAAGTCTATAAATAAAGCACATATTAAATAATGGCAGAATCATGGATATATTAGAAGAGTACCGAATTTACAAAGATTTCAAAACCAAACCGGATAGTATATTGAACCTCAAACTAATTTTGCCCAACTGTTTGTGTGATTCTCTAGCCACCTTAGATAACAATTAAAGCCAACAAGATCAACCAGTCAGTAATATAACCATGTGTATTGCCTCAGCAGTAGTTAACTACAGCAAATGTACACATTAATCAAAAACAATATTGCTTCTTTAAATTTGACGTGTAAGAAGTACCAACCTTTATTTATATTTGTTCATTGTGTATTCCTTAAATGTGTAAGTGAGATTTGTCATTTGATACCAAAACAGCTTTTATGACACAATTAAAATTATCAACGACATTGACTGTTTGACGTAAGTACAACAATATAAACCTTAACACAATAAAATTGTGTGCATTAAAAAAGTATTTTTAACATACTTTAGTTAAAGCTAAATTAGATTTAACTCAATCATGGTACACAGCGTAATTTTGTTAAGTGTAAAAAATGTTTTTTGGAGTTCTGGGAATTTAGTTGCCTTAGAAACAAGAGTAAAGGTAGAACAAAATTTATAAAAATTTCATTGATATTTTTTAACAATCTGTTTATAAATTAAGTGGAAATTTAAAGCGGGGTTTCTGGTGGTTCTGAAAACTTATATTTTGATGCTATAATTTTCATTGAAAGTAATCGCTAGCTAAGTGGTAACCACATATATATTTGTTTAATCCAAAAAACATGAACGGTTTCATCTCCTTGTAATCTCATATGTATCGATTGAGTAATCGAAATTAAAATGTGAATATTTTTACTTCAATTTAAATTGTCTAAATAAAATACAAAATTTAAAGGATAATCGGCTTTATGTTCACTTTTCATTTAAAGGTAAGTTACCATACGTAATGCATTTTCCCATAGCTCTTCAATTCTGCATTCAAGTTATTGCTAAATTTCATCACACAAAATGTTGTAAAAGGAAAGAGCTACGGCGCGGCGCTTGTAACACTCGTACATTCAGACATGATGCACTTATAACGGTTGTATTATTTTCGTAACCCTAGAATATGTTTAGAAGAATAAGTTTTAACTTCTTGGTTATTATAAATATGAGTTTTAAATACATATATTGTTTAAATAGTCCTATTGATCAAGTTTTATTAATGTTGATAGAACTTCTACAACACAAATAATATAGGAAACTAAATTATAATTTAATTAATAATATTGTGAATTAAAATGAATAGGCTATTATTTATACAAAGGTGGTCAACAAAGACCAACGTTTACGCGGCGTAGTTATTAATCCAAATTTTCATTCCATTTAAAATCCACATCTCTGCACATTTAGTTAATTAAATCTTCCACAAATATGAAACTAATTTATACTGAACGATTGTGAGTTCTCCATGGTATAAATTAATTCACGCTTGAAGAATATAATGGCAGATAAATTTCTAAAATGTTTTAAAATTATAAAATATAATGTTTTACAAAAATAAACCTGTATAGTATTATTCAAAAAGCGTTTCAAGTACTAAATAAATTTAAATTAAAAAATGATTAATACACTATCTTCTTAAACTGACTAAAAAATATATAAAATAAATTTTCCTAAGCCATACACAGATTTCTAACTCCACACAGACTGTCCTGAAAACTTGTGATTGAGAATTTTTGCTGTATTATGAAAATACTTAAAGATTTAAAAGAAAAACTTGGGGTGCATGCAATAGATAGAGAAGTAGCTGTCGCGCAACAGTTTATATATAACATTTGCAGTGCAATGAAATTGTTAGTGAATTAGGTTTTTTTATGCGCAACACGTTTTTTGTTTTAAATCTTACAATTATTTTCATAGTTAATAAGAATTCACAATTACAAATTATCAGGACAATTTGTATGGGGTTAGGAATCATTATTTTATACTTTTTAGTCCGTTTTAAAAACGTTGTATGTTAAAAACGCTCTTTTTGTTTAAGTAATTATATTCTGCATTTTAGTCTTGTGTGTGTGAAACTTTAAAAACGATTTTAAACACGTTGGTGAGCCTATGACAGAGACATGTGGCAAATTTCAGGTTTATTTCAGTTTCTCCTCACCATCCTGATCACGTCTGAAATAGAAAATTGTTTTACCTACCAATAATATATCAATCTTTTTAGTTGCTATTTTTCTGGAAAATAAAAAATATACCGAACAGACAAACAAACAGACCGACAAAGAAAGCGAGGTAACATTGCATTGTCATCTAGTTCTGAACCAAGTTTAAAGTCTCTAGCTCATCGGGAAGTTAGTATAAAATCAATTGCAAAATTAGTAACGAACAGACACATAGGCAAGAAAGCGAATTAATAAAAAAGATTGCACAAAATTCTAAATAATTTTATTGTAACCGTTTCATTTTACGTGACAATATTTGTAATAAGTTGATCTTTTGTTTAACAGTTTAAAGGCTAATATCAACAATAAAAATATTAAAACAAATTACAACCCTAGCTTTGTTTGTAAATTACATGAAACTTTAAATCAGGGGGAGGGTGTAATGTCGTAGGTCACAGTTTAACGCAGTAAATACGTCGGATAAAGTCAAACAATTTTTTTTGTACTTTGTTCCTAAACAGTTTTGAAGTTTTTCAATTTGTACCCTCCATCGGCACATTGTTTCAATAATAGAAGGATAGAAAATTGAGTTCAAACAAATTTTGTTAAAATCAAGTCAATCTATATATATAAAATCCAAATACCACTGACTCACTCATCACGAAATCTCAAAAACCACCGAACGGAATATAATTAAATTTTGTATGTAGCTTCCTCTAGGGCCCTAGGTTGACGCTAAGAAAGGTTTTCAAAAAATTCTAAATTTAAGGGTTGTTATTGGGGGGTCAAAGTTACTAAAAATCCTCATAAAAAATACAAAGTACATAATATATTTATTTGGTTAATATACATTTAACTTTGATTTGTTTATGCGTGCAAAGTCAGATCGGGCCAGCTAGTTAAATATATAACTATACAGGGTGATTTTTAAGTATGGAAACGGCTTTATATTGCGCAACTGGGACGTTCTTGGCGGTATCATAAAGATAATAGGTATCTAAAAGATCAGCTGCGACAATTTGTTAAAAATTTATTTCATATTCTGTTTGCAAGATCAGCTGTTAATTTACAACAATTAACTTTCTTTCATGTACTAACAGTACAATTTATACTACTACTTGATTTGATATTGCTAGTAAAAATAAAGTTTTAGGCCAAGTTTTTCATTATTTAAAGCATTTTTATTAGTGCCTTATGTTTATTCCGTTCATTAAATTACAAAAATTCAAATTGGAATGACTCCTTTAAGTGAAACTGAAAGAATAACGCTGCTGATGATGCATGGGTATAGTGATAGAGTACGGCCTTTACAAGAGGTATGTGATTTATTTAATAATACATTTCTAAACCGAGAACCGATTTCTAAATCCACTGTGAGCAAGACAGTACGATGATTTGAAGAAACTGGTACTGTAAATAATCGACTTCGCATCGGTAGGCCACGAACTGTTACAACTGATGCAAATTCTTTAGATGTATTGCAGTATTTTGTTGACGACCCGCATTCATCAATTAGACAAGTCGTTGACCAACATGTCATAAGTTATTCTTCAATCCAAAAAATTCTCAACACAAATAAATTTCACCCTTATAAGCTACACTTGGTGCAAGAACTTTCGGAAGACGATTTTGACCGCAGAGTAGAGTACTGTGATACAGTAATGCAAAAATTAGACATTGACAATAATTTGTCTAATTTAATAGTATTTTCTGATGAGGCAACGTTCCTGTTAAATGGTGAAGTGAATAAGCAAAACTGTAGATATTGGAGCACAAATAATCCCAGATGGATGATGGAAGCTCATAAGCAACATCCTCAGAAAGTAAATGTTTGGGCGGGAATCGTTGGTCATTGTATTGTAGGACCTTTTATTTTAGATGGAAATTTAACAGGAGAAACTTACTGCGACTTGTTAGTGAGTAGGATTATACCAAATATCCGGGAAACTCTTGGACAAGATTTGGATAACTTATGGTTTCAACAAGACGGGGCACCACCTCACTATTATCTAAGGGCGCGGCAAATTTTAAATGAACATTTTCCAAATAGCTGGATAGGTCGTAGAGAAGAAATAGAATGGCCTGCGAGGTCACCAGACCTCTCTCCTCTTGATTACTATTTTTGGGGGTACCTTAAACAAAAAGTTTACCAGACAAAGCCTGCAGATATTAACGAATTGAAGAGAAGAATAATTAATGAATCTGCTCGTGTACCACCAGACATGATACAAAAAGTTACAAACGAATATTATTCCAGGTTAGCACACTGCCAAGCTGTAGAAGGGAAGCATAAAAAATGTAAAAATAGATAGTGCAGTGCGTTCTACCTAATTTTATTGTGAACACAATTTTCCCAAAACTGCAACTATGAATACTAATAACTCTACAACGAAGGCATCTATCAAAAAACGGTTTGCGCCATTGTTTTTCTTTTGAAATTTCACATTGAGGTGATGTGTCATATGACCATCATCTCATTTAAAATAATAAAGTTAAATCCAATATGGCGGAACCAAGATGGCGGACAAAAATTTCAAAACCACCAAAAAGTAGAATTTTTAAAACTGTACAGGTTAGCATAAGTTTCTACCGCCAAGAACGTCCCAGCTGCACAATATAAAGCCGTTTCCATACTTAAAAATCACCCTGTATATTGTTACTTAATAAATCAATCATAAGAAATACGGTAATTTATTTCAGAAAGGTATGTTTTGTACAGTCTAAAATAATAATTTCTGAGAAATTTAACCCAGGAAATAAGTGTTAAAATATATTGGTCTTGACAGAAACATTGTTTTATTTTGCAATCATCGTATTTTGCAATCCACCGAACAGAATGTAATGAAATTTGGTATGTAGCTTCCTCTAGGGCCCTAGGTGCTCGCTATGAAAGGTTTTCAAAAAATTCATAATTTTAGGGGATTTAGGAGGTCAAAGTTACTAAAAATCCCCATAAGAAATACAGAGTATAATATATTTATTGATATACATTTTGTTGTTGTTAATATACATTTAACTTTGATTTGTCTACCCGTGCAAGTTTTGCATAGGCATAATATAATTTTATTTTTGAACAATCAACGACGACAGTAAGGAATGAAATGTGTTTAGCGTTGTATAAGTATGTGTATTTGTCTTTTTATACTAATTTTATGTTGGGAGAATACTCCAAAACTGCATTAGAAATGAAGGTAAAAAAACAATATCAAATAAACTGTACCTGAAACTGGTACTTACTTTCTCACAAACATATTTAAATTATTAAACAGATTCACTGTGACTTCATAACTGTATTAAAGTAGGAGAGGGGATACATTAAAGTAGGAGAGTAACTAATATTTACTATTATTATTATTATTAGCTTAATGAGAATTTTTAGAAAGATGCGGTTTTTTGCATATGGTAGGGTACATTAAGGGCTACAAATAAGCAACATTTTATGAAAATCGTTAGAGCCGTTTTTAAAATAATAACTGATTTTTTGGGGGTTGTTTTCAAAAAATGTCAAAACCTTTTTTCTGTGCATCTATACAGGCCTAATTAATTGACATGTTTGATGCAAATTTGTTCGAAATCGATCGAATAGTTTTCTCTCTAGCTTTGTATACATACAGACAGACAGACATTTTGTAAAAACCATTTTTTTGGTCTCAGGGGGTCCCAAACGGATATTTCCACAAAAAACTCAGCATCAATTTTTTTGCGATTACTATACTCTCTCTATACTATAGTATCGTGAGAAAGTAAAAGGATTAGGCAACTAATGTAAATGTATTATATTTTACATAATTTGTTTTTATTTTTACGTTAGTTTAAATATAATTTCTGGATGTAGTATAATAATAATTATTGTTAATACGTAAAATATAAAATAATTTATCCAAGCAGCTGCACCGCTGACGTGAGTTGAGCAAATTAAAAAAAATATGTTTATTTGTTTTGGGATTTCAACCAACAATTTAGGAAATTGGTCTACTCCATGATTGTCTGTATGTCGGTGTATGCATGATGTAGTCTATCAGGTGGTCAGCGAAAGATGATTTTATTGAAGTTATACTTCTTTGCGCCCGTTAGACACTTTGGGATGGGATGTTGGTCGAGAAACCGCGTCACGCTGAAAAGTAAGAACAAATTTTTAAGAACTATCGATTAATCGACAGTAGGGTCACCGAATCCACAATATATACATACACTGATTCATTTCGACGACACTACTGTCTTGCAGCGCCGCTGGTGGCTAAGCTAGGAATTACTAATCCCGGCTTCAATAAGATTTACCCCCTCCACTGCCCATGTCCAGACCTGTGTATATGATTGTGGTTGCCGGATAGCATCAGTAGGTTTCTTATATTCGTTGATGTGTCATGTGCCTCAGTGTTTTGATAGTTTGAGTTTTGATTTATGTCTGAGTTTTTGGTGGTTTTTGAATAATATTTTGATATATTTTAAAAAAGGTTCCGCACTGCTCGATGAAAATTTTCATGAAATCCCAATGATA
>JAGFPH010020422.1:0-14250 GCA_018207615.1 Philaenus spumarius | reverse complement strand
AGCTCGCAGCGGAAGAGTTTGCACCTCAGCCTCCTACCCCGGCTTACACGCTGCTTCGTTAAGCACGCAGCGGAAGAGTTTGCACCTCAGTCTCCTACCCCGGCTTAAACGCTGCTTCGTTTAGCTCGCAGCGGAAGAGTTTGCACCTCAGCCTCTTACCCCGGCTTACACGCTGCTTCGTTAAGCTCGCAGCGGAAGAGTTTGCACCTCAGCCTCCTACCCCGGCTTACAAGCTGCTTAGTTCAGCTCGCAGCGGAAGAGTTTGCACCTCAGCCTCCTAACCTGGCTTACAAGCTGCTTAGTTCAGCTCGCAGCGGAAGAGTTGCACCTCTATCTTGCGCCCTCGTATTATGGACTCCTTCGCGAGTTCACATCCCTGACGTCGGCCTCGGACCACAAGATGCCACCGCAATAAATTCCCCCATGTGTATTTATATTATGGCATTTTATGTTTTGATCGATTTTAGTGGAACCAGACGTTCTATAAGGTGTGAAAATAAAACATGTGCAGAATAATTTTCGATATTATTTGTTTTAGTTAAAACACCAAAAAGTTTAATTCTAGTACGGAAGATCTCACAAACGTTTAATTCCGGTCAAACAAAGTGATTCTGTTTGTTGGATTTTTTGGTTAACGAAGTCGTCCAAGTGACTTAAAAACCAACGCATGTCCCAAATTTGGACCTAATCGGAAGTAGAATGAGCATATATATATATGCAATGTGTAGTGACACCCAAAAGCGTGTTCTGGGGACCATGATCGGTGCTCATTGACCACTCCCGACCTTAGGTCTCACCATAAGATTTCACTGCTCGTCTTTCCTATGGAAATTCACTAATAAGTCTAAATAAAACTAATGAATGAGAAAATCAGCAAAAATTAATCAAACCCCTAAATTCAGTGTGTGGCAAAATTAACAGTACCTACTGAAATTGTAATAGTTTTAACTGTTTTAATTTTAGAAAAACTAGAGGCTCTGCCCCTGGACCGCCCCAACCCCGCCTCGGCCTTCGGCCTCAGATGGATGCTTCGCTTCGCTCGCAGTTGGAAAATTCGCTAGAGAATCTTCTGTCAACTAAAATTACGAAACCAGACTTAAATATATTAACAGAAATTGCAAGATTAATTATAACCTCAAATACATGCTTTAGGAACGTGAGAGGCTTTCATTACGATTTTAGTCCTAGTTCTACTATCTTCTGTCAACTAAAGTTTTGAAATCAGGCCTAAATATTGTAAAAATTATTGCAGGATTAACATAAACTCAATACTATGTTTCAGAAATGAGTACAAAATTGACTATTAGAATTTATCCATCTTTGCCAAGTTGACCTTTTTTTTGACAAAATAAATTGTTAAATCAGACCCAATTTATTCTAATTCCAACGTGCTAAAACAATATAAATTTTCATAGGAAAAATGAGCTATTGCAGTGGCCCTTATGCTAAGACCCAAGGTCGGGAATAGCAAATGAGCACCGATCATGGTCCCCAGAACACGTTTTGGGTTTCATTAAAAATCATATTTATATATGTAAATATGTGTTCGCACTCTAGCGGCCGCATTTTAAGTCCGATTTGGTACAAATTTGGTACACATGTTGTATGTCTATGTCGCTCAGACGAGTTCGTTAGCCAAACAAAATCCAGCAACCGGAAGTACGTTTTTTGACAGGAAGTAACTATTTTTTGAGATTTTTACTACGAGAATGAAATTTTTGTATAGGCTTTTCTAAAAATATAAATGTAGGATGTTATTCTGCACATTTTGTTTTTTCGCGACCTTATAGCTCGCTTGGTTCCTCCAAAATCGATCAAAACGTAAAATACCATAAAAGTACCCGGTTCGAAGCTAAGTGGTGCAAACTCGCGAGGCCACTAGGCCCAAACAAATTCTACTAATATATTGCGTACACACAGACAGCTGTTCAACGCCTTCGTAGGTAGACCTATTTCCCAAATTGTTGGTTGAAACCCTAAAACATAGGGATATAAACTTAATTTTGGAAATTGCTCAACTCACGTCAGCGGTCCAGCTGCTTGGTCGAATTATTTTTTAACAGTAATTAAAAACTATCCAATGAACAGCTGATTTTGGATAATACTCAATCTAAGTTCTATTCCACTCTATTTCCAACGTGCTAAAACAGTAAAATTGGCTTGTTTATAAACAGCTGTTTTGATCGCTTTATTTATTATTTCGTTGTTATTTTGTAACCAACATGGCAACTCATAAGACCCGATGTTAAAATTTTTCAACTTTTAAATTAGATTTTCTCAAAAAAATTGCGTTTTTACACGAAATATAACTATGTGGGTGTACTTAAAAATCAAAACTACACCTAAATACTAAATGTCTTTGAATTAGTGCCGGTTTCGAGATCCGCGACAGATACAAAGATAGATACCAGAATTGCCCATTTAAAGTAATAGGATATACAAAGTAAAAAGGAAACTAAAAACTTAGTTGTTAACACATACATGTTCTAAATGCCCTTAAAAATAAGTTTTAGGCAACTCTCTTAGCCCCCTAACACGTTGCTGCATGCTTCTAACGTATCTGGTTATTTCTTCACGAAGCTTCGCAACGGTAGTTGGTGATTCATTTAGGAATATGCTTACCTTCACCATACCCTATACGTAAGGGTCAGGTGGTGGAAGGTTGAGCGAGTGGGATGGGTGTAGAAAGTTTGTTCCTCAGAAAAACAGGCGCTAAACTTTCTTTGAACTAAAGCAATAGTGGCTACAGCGTGTGACCGGTGGCGCTATCGTGCTGAAACAACTGGTGGCGCTATCATGTTATTCTTTTCGGAGACTGCAGGTTTTGCTGAAGGAGACTACCGTGGTTTTCATTCGACAGCCTACCGTTTACGCTGAGTCAAAACACTACCCATACGACGAAACTTGTTACTTACGACGTTACTTGGCGGGTTTTTGTGAAATCGTTCTTGAAACTCTACAGCAGTTCACGACAAATTACTACCACTGGTACGGTATGAGTGAAAATAATACTCCGAGATAAAACCTTTCTATGGATTGGTAAGGACCATTATAGCGTTAATGAACCAGAAACAATAAAGAAATAATAAGTGACTTGGCCTGGCAACAATCAACAATGCCATCTGTTTTTCTAAAACGCAACTATAGCTCCTTCAACTCCAGTACTGTTTATTTAGGTGCATACCTTATAATTAATGAAAATTGAGCTTTGTTTGTAAGACGATAATATCATAGATCATGAATACAATGATCATGATTGTAATAATTTACTGTTTGTTACTGTCACTAATAACTAATACATGTTTGTATCTTGATCAAATTATAAATATACATTTTTATTCATAGGATTATATTTATACAGAAACTAAGGAGGCGAGGTTATGAGCATAATAGAATTGGCGGGGTCTAAATCTACTTTACAATAGATTTTCCTTCAAGTATATGAAAGTTATACGTATAGGCAGTTATTGTTTAAAGTTTTAAAAACTTTTTAAAATAGGCGTGGGATCAGAAAAAAATGGACGAAAAGAGCTCTCAAATTCAGAATATAGTAGTGCCAAAACCAAAACTATCCCTATTCTAAAAATTAGTCTTATAACTGAAACCTAAATTCTTTAATTAGCTCTATATTGAAATAAAAGATTGAATGCATAAGTTTTTCAAAAATTTTTCGGATCTATCTTCATTAAAATGCAAATGTAAAATCTTTTGGAGCGTTTGGAATAAGTGATAATGCTTTGGTATACTTTGAATTGATAAATGTTGTGTGTTGTTTAAATTGTTGGCGTAATTTGCATATATTTTGTAAAGATTGTATGTGTGTATGATGGTTGAGCGATTTAAGTGTTGTAACATACTGAGTTAGTGCTCTCCTTGCACATTGTGCATACTTGCTTTAGTAACATAATCTAGACAGGAATGTTGTTTACCAGGAATGGTTAGTACAATATTTCTCTTGCACTATTATACACTTACAAAGTTCATGAATATATACTCGTAGTTGAAAAGGTCAAGATCTTGCATTCAGCAAAGGCCTTTGTGCAGGATAGCATTCTTTTTTCTGAATTATTGCTTTATATTATGTAATTCAGAATCTTCAGAAAAGTTATTTACAAGACGATAATGTAGTTGATGTTTGAATACACATGGACATAATCAAATAATACATATTTTGAATTTTTAGCAAAACTTAATATACAAGAATGAAGCCTCCAATTTAAATTCAGTTTTTAAAACTGTAAGGAGTTTTTGAATTCTGTATAAAAATGTTAAATGTCTTGTGTATATTAATTTATCTCTACAAAATGTTGGTAAATGATATTATTTATTCCGTGATGGCAGTAGCAATATTTATGTTTTAATTTTTTGTGTAATCTTAATAATATGATCAATTGCTTATTTTGTTTAATAATTGTAAATAATTTGATATTGTTAATTAGAATCAGTCTTAAATATTAATAAAAACACGATTAATTGTTCGTAACTTTTAACGTACGAAAAAGAAACATTTATTGGTATTAAAATAAGAACAATATGTAATATTTGATGAATAAAAAATTTGAAAATAATTAAAATAATTTTTATTTTAGGTTAGTTTAGATTTAATTCATTTGATTTAGGGTTGAAAATTACTTCACAAAATATTTTACAAAACAAAAAACTTAATGAAATTTTACTTAAAACAAGATAGTTAGTTTGAATAAGTTAGTTAAATTTGGCCTAGTATTTGTTTTTCAAAAATGAGCTTACAAATTACCATATTACAAATATATATATAAAAAATGTACGTAATTTAATAAAACGAAATAACTGCTATTGCTAGTTTCAATATTTTTATGATACGGTTAGGATTGACCATTAAAAACAGTATCCTATACAATTTCATATAAGGGTAAATTATATTAATTCGTTGTCACTTAATTCATGTTTTCAAAAAAATTTGCTCATCTATCAATGCCCAAAACGAGAAAGACGTGTTTTCATCGCTACACTCACCGAACACAGTAAAAGTGACCGCCAGGCCGCCCCTGCCTGAGTACAGCTTGTTTAAGATTTGTATTGATCCTGATTGCCATTGACGTTTTGAAGCCTGATTACCGCCGCCGCCGCTATGTTTTGAAGAATTTTGTAGCTTACATGGGCTAATCCGTTAGATGTTCATTATAATAAGGTGTAGAGAAAATGTTGTGTTAAACCTAGCCCTGGTTAGTGTTATAACCCACGGTGCTAACCCTTAAAACATTTGGGGGCCTACCCAATCCCATGTCCAAGTAAGCATGTGGGTAATGGGCGGCGCCCATCGGTATTGATGTGGGGTAAGGTATGTGCGTGAGTGCTGTCTGCCAGCTATTCGTTCGCCGGGGCTTGGGTAACCTTGCCGACAACGAGGACCTGCTCGAGGTGCTGGTGACAGTGCTTCTTCTTGCAGGGCATGGGACGGCTTCCAGGATATGGATTGTCGCTGGATTCACAGGGTGGTTCAGTGGGCATGAAGGGGATTCCAAAACCGCCGCTGAACTTGTTGCTGGACTTGTTTGGTGGGCCAGGGACCAGTCTTGGTCTTTCATCAGATGTGCATACTGGTACCACAGGTGCGAGGGTTCTATTGGAGGCAACTCCAGTACCCTTGCAATTGCGGTTGGCCTCGTGGGGGTAGTGTCACTGCTGATAGTCAGATAGTTGCCCTGCGTATCTATTTAGAGCGGGTGCTGGTGGAGAGCCTCAGGGACTAGATACGCCAGCACCTAACACGCTTGTGTTTGTCTCTTATATACGTGTTAAACCTAGCAATAACCATTATTATTTTGGTAAATATTGCCTTCATTCCAAACAGGAATTTCTTGCATTTTACCGATGGTCCACACATGGTCTAGGTCTGGAGAACAAAACAGTGAGCATTTATTTTGTACACGCAAAAAAATAGAATAATAGAGAAAATAAAACCTCAGTCAGACAAAAGTAAGTCTAGGAAAATGGCCAGAGCTAGAGTAGTCTGTTTAAAAAGTGCAGTAAGACATTCAGTAATTAATCATACCGGGTGCTTTTTACGTGTGCCATCATTGGCGTCTCAGAAATTATTGATTTTACAGCAATGTTCAATGAGGGACTTTGAGAAATTGATGAGTGCAATAAACCCCAATTTTACGTTCTCACTATACTATAGTTTAGGAGAAAGTAGCCTATATTGATCGCAAAAAAAATCGATGTTGAGATTTTTGTGTAAATATCCGTTTTGGGACCCCTTGAGTCCAAAAAAGTGGTTTTTACAAAATGTCTGTCTGTATGTATGTATGTATGCATACAAAGCTAGAGCGAAAACTATTCGATCGATTTCAAACAAATTTGCACCAGACATGTCAAATAGGCCTGTATGGATGCACAAAAAACGGTTTAGAAAATTTTTGAAAAACAATACTCTTTTTAGCAAAAAATCAGTTATAATTTTTTATAAAAAAATGGTTCTAACGATTTTGTTAAAATTTGGCTTATTTGTAGCCTTTAATGTACCCTAACATACGCAAAAAACCGCAAAAGTGTTTAACGTGAAATGATAAAGTACAAAATTGTTTAGACTTCATCCAACAAATTCTAGTTATCTTTTAGACTCCATTATGACACTTTAATCCTTAAAAGTCTGCCAAGACTTCAGACGAGTTTAATTTAACCAAACAAAATAATTAATTATAACTGCAACTTTTCATTTATATTAAATTAATAAGTTAGGAGCTACTTTATTTCCCATCGCATGTCAACAGCAGAGGGTTTCCGTGGGCAGAATATATTTCCGTGATGTAGGGGTTAGCGGAAGTGGATTTAGCTGTCTGGTAAATTATATTACACACAGATGTGCATTTATAATTAACGTTAATGCATAGTTTTGTTAATGGAATAATTAATATTTATGTTTTGTCATTTTAGTAATTGTGGTAAATTACTGAAAGCATTGAATAATTACATTATAATTGCATTTTAGCATTACATAGATTAATAATTAATTATACATGACATTAGACAATATTTGACTGTACTTTCAAGTAGGCTATGACAAAAAGAATTATTATTTTTACGAAATGTTTAGAGATGAATACCGTTTTACTTTCTCACTATACTATAGTATAGAGAAAGTATAGTGATCGCAAAAAAATCGATGTTGAGATTTTTGTGGAAATATCCGTTTTGGGACCCCCTGAGTCTAAAACAGTGATTTTTACAAAATGTCTGTCTGTATGTATGTATGTATACAAAGCTAGAGCGAAAACTATTCCATCGATATCAAAAAAATTTGCACCAGACATGTCAAGTAGCCCTGTATAGATGCACGAAAAACGGTTTTGAAAATTTTTGAAAAACAACCCCCTTTTCGGCAAAAAACACCCAAAAAATCTGTTATTATTTTTTTATAAAAAACGGCTCTAACAAAATTTGGCTTATTTGCAGCCTTTAATGTACCCTAAAATATGCAAAAAACAGCATCTTTCTAAAAATTCTCGGTTAGCTAATTATAATAACTGATTTTTGGAGGGGGGGGGGGGTTTGGCCATAAAGGGGGTTGTTTTTCAAAATTTTTCAAAACCTTTTTTCGTGACTCTATACACGCCTAATTGACATGTTTGGTGCAAATTTGTTCGAAATCGATCGAATAGTTTTCCTTTTAGGTAATAATAATAATATTTATTAGTTACTCTCCTACTTTAATACAATTATGAAGTCACAGTTGGGGTTACATACGGGGGTTGGCGTATGTACAATGCACTAGTCCTCTGTCATAGCTCAACGGCTATGGTACTTGCCTCATAAGCAAGACGTCCCGGGTTCAAATCCCACGGGGGACCATAAAATATTAAAAACCCAAAAAAACATGCTCGTTAGCCGAAAGGCCCAAAGTGGCATGGAAAGCAAAAAAAAAAAAAAAAAAAAAAAAAAAATGTACAATGCACTACGTATCGAAAATACTCCCAATACGATAGTTGGCGCGTGAAGCACGCAATACATTGCGTATCGAAAATACTTCCAATACGGAGGTTGACGTGCGAAGCACGCAACACCCTCTGTATTGAAAATATTCCCAATACGGGGGTTTGCGTGCAAAGCACGCAATGCATTGCCCGATAATAATTTAAATATGTTTGTGAGAAAGTATGTGCCAGTTTCTGGTACCGTTTATTAAGTTTATATATACATACATACAAGTTACGTTAAGGAATATTGTATAGCTTATAATAATTATAATTAATGGTGTTAGCATAAGTTTAGTCAACTAAATGATTACATAACTAACTTGTAGATGGATGGAGCCTTTGTTAGTCAGTCGATGTTAGAATCTCGCTCCGTATACACCTAAATGTAAATTAATTGCTTACGTACTTATTACAAAGAGTTTAAATGAATATTACATTGCTTGTAATAAAGTACAAGTTTAAATTAAACAAGTAAATGAATATTATTTGTTTTTAAAAACCTAAACGTTCGGAAACGAAACGTAACTTAAATATATAGATTATTCGTGCAACTTGTCAGTTTCTATGACAACCTATTACAAGCCTGATGTAAATGACACCACACAGTTGAGTTACAAGTTTAATCAGCAGATGCTATTTATACGTTTCATCTACTCTTCAACTTCCCCATGTACTCGCCTCGTAGCCCTACTGCAGGTATTGTTTTCCCCATACCATCCATAAAATTTAATGAAAGTTGTGTAAAGGTCCAACAAGGAACACATTTAATTCATTTAGATATATATGATGAATGTTTACCCAGTGTTCCTACTGCTTATTGGGAAACACATTTTCTTTTTATCCATAACACGGCTGAGTAAATGGAGTGTTATAAAAATAAGTCTAACGATGGACTATGGTCAACAGTTATAATTAACAAACTGCAAAAAACTAAAATAATTAGGACCAATCACAGTTTGCTTTAATTCCGACCTCCTCCTACCCTCTTACTACCTATGAAAAGCTGTCTGGACTTTAACCATGAAACCTGGTATAAAGCAAAAGAAGTGCGACTAAGTGAATGGCCTATTTTACACCTTATATCCTAAACTACTCAACTGGTTTTGAAAAATATGAAGAAACATAGTTTGATTTATTTGTCCCTCCTACCCTCTTACACAAATATGAAAAGCTACCTGTACTACAACCATGATTTGGTATAAATTAAGAGAAATGGTTACTATATGAGTGGATTTTTTCACCGTAGCTCCTAAACTACTGGTTTGACAAATAAGTTCAATTTTTGTTATTCTATTCAGCATAAAAAGTTTGATAATTTGTTAAAATGATCGGTAAACAATGTTTCATTCCAAAGTTATAACTCAACTATGAACTGAGCTCGTCCTATATTTGTCTCCTACGCCCTTACACAATGTTTTATGTAAAAAATAGATGCGTTTCAAAATGTTCAATAATTCGGTGTTATGTTACCATGTAAATATCGTAATTGGCTAAACAATGGTGGGTAAAACTCGAATATATTTCTAGAGCATTCGATTCTAAATATTGGGATTTTGTTTTTTGTTCTAAAATGTTCGTTAAAATGGCGTTCTACCATGTAAAACTGCTTTTGATCAAAAGTATAAATAGACAAAGGTTTTAAAAATATGAACAATCCATCAAGGTGGCACCATTGTTACTTATTTTATTTTTCAAAATTGACATTATTGTATCGAAAAGCTCAAATTTGATTTGTTTACTATGACTGCAAATTCACATCCTAAACAATATTTTATTTTATGTTTTCCCTCGATAACGAGTGTTGCTTCATAAACTATTGTTGCTCTAGAAACATCGTATATTATTTTCACTATACAAATATAGTAGCAAAGAATTAAACAAAAATTTGTAAAATATAAACAATCCATCATTAGAAATCAATTTAAAAAACGGTACTTATTTATTATTTTATCTCTTAATACTGTCGTAATTTAAAGAAATTAAAACACTTTGTACTTCTATTCCCCGAGGTAATAATCCAGTAAACAGTGAGTTTTATGCCAAGGGTCGTAATGGGTATTTCTTCGTCATAAAAAATCCAGTAAAACTTCATTATTAAATATTCATTGTCTTACCTAACCTTAAAACAACATAAAATCTATAATGTTCTTTGGTATATTCGTGTTTGTATAATATCAGTTTTATAATAAAATTGTTATATAATGGAATTGTCTTTTTCAGTTATGTTTTCAACTAGCTAAAATCTCTTGCCGTGGAATGAAAGAACTTGGTTTCTGGGTTAAGGTTTCGTTTTACCACATTGAAGTATCATTGTTCAGTTATTAGTTTTTAAAACACGAAACTCCTAAACAAATAAAGTAATACAAACATCGCACTCTGTGTTTGCACTCTAAGGCAGCATTTGACGTATCTCAGTAACGATTTTTTTTAGAATTTTCGTAATTATAATGGAACTTGTTTGGGGTTTTATCTAAAAATAAACATGGTTGATTATTCTACAAATTTTGATTTTTTACACGACAGTAAATCGATCAAGACGTAAAATACCACCAGTTATGTGTAATAATTGGTTTGTTCAACCCAGAATCCTACACCAACACAGTAAATACTACAATATTGTATGTAGGCCTACATTTGATGCCATTATCTTTAACTGAGCTATTATCCTTCATCCGATTGTTTTGACAATTACCATCTGATAGGGAATCAAATGGGATACAAAAAAAGGTACAAGTTTAGTACAAGTTTAAACTCAACGCAAGTAGCACGTGCTAATTAGTTCCACACCGTCGACGTTATATGTTAATTTATATGTGTTCAATGTACATTGTGTTGTCTTTTATATATATGTGTAGTGATTTTATTTAATGTTTTAACAACGTTCCGAGTGCGCGAACCGCAACATTTGAAAATGACTGATAAATAGTTGAAACGGCCGTCATGATATAAGATTGACGAAAAACCAAAGGATTGTACGACAGCTTCCAAGAAAAGGTAATTAAAAAAAGGTATCTTGACATTATTTGTTAAAATGTACGGTTTTTGAGTAATTTAGGTTTGAAAGTTTTAAACAGCCGCCATTTTGAAGCGCATGATTGGATTTAAGAGTTTATTTTTCTTGAGATATATCATTGATCATTGTTAGTTTAAACTTAATGCCAAGTTTGAACTCAATCAGTCAAATTGTTCTCTAGATGTGATTTATTTTGTACAAAAAACAAAATGGCGGATATCTGGAAAACGAAGCGTTTTCGGGCCTATGTTTATATGTAATTTTTTCTTATTTTTACCCATAGAACCATTCCCCGAATTTTAGCTGTTTATTTATGGGAGAGCCTGTTTATAGGATACTAGGGGAGACCCCTGCGTGCTTCGTACGCCAACCCCCAATGGAACCTTCTAAAGACATACGTTATGTTTTATTTATAATAAAGTTGTAGTACTAATAATAACCTCAAAACTAATATGGTAAATAATGTTAAATGTTCAAACCAAATTATTTCTTATATTTTATAACAGCAGTTAATAATAGTTAAAAGAACCAGCAAAGCTCAGGTCTACACTTTAAAACCCTAACCTGAAAGCTAGAAATACAAAAATAATTGCTTCAAATTTTGAAATCAGCTGTTAATGGAAATATTGAAGAAAACATCTATATTATCTGTTATTTTATTCAATTGGTTGCTATGGTAATAAATGTAAATACATGTGTTGGTTTATCATTCCAGGCCTAACCTAAGATTTTTTCCGACTAAATTTACAAATATTAAAATAAAAAAAGGTTTTTACAGAAATGAATTATAGCCTATGTTACTCAGGGATAGTGTAGCTTTTTATTGGTAATACTACTTTTTCAATCGGTTCAGTAGCTCCAGAGATTACCCCCTACATACAAACAAACAAACAAACAAACTTTACCACTTTATAATATTAGTATAGATATGTTTATTTTGATCCATATGAATACTCCCTGAATTATCTCCACGCATTACAGAAATACTCTGCATACAGGGTAAGGCAAAATTATGGCAAAATTTTAGAGGTGCCAACCTATGAGCAAGGAAATACTCTATAACGTAAGCCTAATTATTCGTAATATTTAGTTCTTTATTTAATAAACTATAGTATCTAATTTACAAACTTTCCAGGTGACTTAATATTTCAGGTTACTAACGATGGCAAAGGTTTTCACTGAGATTGTTTGAATTTAGATTTTTTATGTATAATTTATAAGTTCCTTCCTAATTAATTGATCATCAATAATCAAATCAAGAAACTTTCCTGAATGCACTTCTTCAATAAATTTCTAACGATATCAATAAAATGTAACTCTGTTTTTACTTTTTGTATTTAACTAAAATTACAAATTTTGGTTTTATCTGCTTTCAATTTTTAGTAAAGTATTGATTTGCATCAATAGTTTCAATAAAAGATTTTATTTCTATATTTAATTTCAGATGAGACAAGAAGCGTACTGAAATTTGAACATTTTTAATACCCTCCCAATTCGCCATTTTGAGGAGAAAGGTAAATTTTAAAATTATTATAAACGAACTTCGAGTGACCTGGTTAACTGGTTTGACTCTATTAAGTTCATACAAAAGTTAACCTTTTTGTACACCAGATGACGAAGTCTTAATCGAAACCAGTCGTTGTAGGCCTGTATTAAAAATTCTGTGAAAAAAAAAGAATTGTTGATTGACTAACAAGGTAATAATTAAACTAAAAACTAATACTTTAATAACACATTGAATACAAAACCAATAAGGTTTTGTTAAACTTAAAGTTTAAATTTAACCACATTTCACTTGTAGGACAGGTTTTTATCATCGCACGACTATTATACTAAACCTTCACAATCGAATAATATGTATAAACAGTCACATCGTTAAAAATAACGACCAGTTATATTGTTATCTTGTATGTCTGCACTACTAGTGACGTAGTTCCTGTGCATTACGATTATGAAGGCAATGCAAAGCCACAGATAACAGAAAGTGTATAAGTGTGATCTATACACATAGTTATTGTACAAACATCATCCAGTATGATCACAGGGTATGTTTTTGTTACTATGCTTCAAAGTAATTCGGTTGTGCGTAATTATTTTGCAAACCCGAACTTTTTTGCCGTAACTAATATTTTCGAAAATAGGTAGTTTTATTAATTAAGACAACATAATTCCCACTAAACACCTATTGAGTTAAATTCAAAGTTTAATTGCGGCTATAACTGAGTTATCGGCAAAACAGTAAAAAATTTACTGTTGGTAATTAACTACAATAATATTAAAATTGTCATAAACAGTATAATTGCCTAACATTTTTAATTTGTGTCAATAAATTAGTAATTCATATAAGAAAGAATAAGAGCAACGGCGAGCACAAAAGTGTTTATTATTTTTTTAAACGTATCTTTTAAGCTGTTATTAAAGTCAAAAATATATTTTTATTAGTCATCCAAAAAATATTTCAGGTGAGCTACTAATTTTGTACTTTTGCCCATTGATTTGACGTGTCGAAAAATTCAGAATCCCATTTGAAAAGTTTTAGTACCTCATTAAATTCCTTAAATTGTTCTTTTGTAAAAGTTTACGGTTCTCATTTTAGTTTTTCGCTCATTATTCAAATTATTGCCAATTTGAAATGAACTTTACTATTGGAACAAATGTTTTCAAACTAGATCCTTTACATTGATGAGGACCATGTAAAATTATAACTTAAACATTTAAGCAGTTTCAGAGAGTTTTAAGTTATTTAACAAAAAAGGCGGACAGCTGGTAAAAGATGGGTTTCCGAACATATGTTTCTTTTTTTTCTTTATTTTGACCCATGGAACCATCCCTTGAATTATTTCCACGAATTATAGAAATGCATGTGTATGTGAGTGTTCAAGATGAAAGAGACTGTTAACGGAGGCAAAGCCTTGGTTATTGCATTCCACTTTGGTCGCAAACAAAAGGTACTCAGCTCAAAAACTACCGTCTATTGTCTGGGCTTACACCTCCATTGTCGTGTTCATCAAATACACTTTGGTGGACATTTACACTAACAGAAGAAGATATAATTACAATATTACACTGTTCTTGTATTGATTTCAGACATAAAATGTAATTTTAAAAAATCGTTTCAAAAGCAAAATCTTTCAAATGGAACATTTTACCATTTTGCATTTTTAATTATTTGAAATAAATTGAAAAAATATACCATTGATTAAAAAATATATGTATATATCTATATATATATAAGCCAAATACCACTCACTCACTCACTCACTCACTGACTCATCACGA
>JAGFPH010020421.1:0-14251 GCA_018207615.1 Philaenus spumarius | reverse complement strand
TGTTGGCAGGTACGCGTGAGTTATGATCAATTTATGATAGGTTAGTGGAACTTTTGTAGTAATCATGGGGAAAACGTTTAATGGATGTGGTCTCGGGAGATTTATCGGGACTGTTAATGAAATAGAATCAGTTCTAGGTGACAAGAGTGCGGGGCGGCGAGGCAGGTTGGCCAACATTACGACCTCATTGTCAAGAGTTTCGCGGAACGTGTGGTTAATTTGAACAAGTATGCATTACGTTTTGTCAGGTTGGTATTTGAATTGCGCCTATCCAACGTGTGCGAGAATAATACGCTATTGTTGTACAGGGCTTAATGTTTCTTGCTAATTTATTGTGATTTATTTCTTATAGATGATGTATTGACTTGAGTGCAAGCTGCATAAAAACACACACAAAATGCATTGCTTGGTACCACCAGCACCTTTAAAATGAGTGTACGTACGTCCGTTGGTGACAAAAAGTATTCCGCATGCGCAAGGTCGTATTGTTTGATTTATTTCTCATAGATGTTGTTTTGACTTGGGTACAAGCTATATAAAATACACTATAAAATGCATTGCTTAGTTCCATCAACCAATTTACAAGCGAGTGAACTTACGTCCGTTAGTGACAAAAAAAAGTATTCCGCATGCGCGAGGTCGTTCGAAACAAGTCATTAAACATTAATATTTTAAAGTTTAAAGTTTATACTATAGTATAGAGAAAGTATAATGATCGCAAAAAAATCGATGTCAATATTGTTGTGGATATATCCGTTTTGGGACCCCCTGAGTCCAAAAAAGTGGTTTTTACAAAACGTCTGTATGTATGTCTGTTCCTAAACGTATACAAAGCTAGAGAGAAAACTATTCGATCGATTTCGAACAAAATTTGCACCAAACATGTCAATTAGGCCTGTATAGATGCACGAAAAAAGGTTTTGAACAATTTTGAAAACAACCCCCTTGTTAACCAAAAAACCCAAAAAAAATCAGTTATTATTTTTTTATAAAAAATAACGATTATAATCAAATCTGGCTTATTTGTAGCGCTTAATGCACCCTACCATATGAAAAAAACAGCATCTTTCAAAAACTTTTCTTTAGTTAATAATAATAACTGATTTTTGGGGGTTTAGGTAAAAAAGGAAGTTGTTTTTCAAAATTTTTTAAAACCTTTTTCCGTGATTTTATACACGCCTAATTGACATGTTTGGTGCAAATTTGTTCGAAATCGATCGAATAGGTTTCCCTTTAGGTAATAATAATAATATTTATTAGTTACTCTCCTACCTATATACTATCCCCTCTAATATTTTAAAACAATTATGAAGTCACAGTTGGGGTTACATTCGGGGGGTTGCGAACTGGGTAGCGTGCGAAGCACGCAATGCATTGCGTATTGAAAACACTGCAAATAAGGAGGTTGTCGTGCGAAGCACGTAATTCATTGCGTATTAAAACACTCGTAATATGGGGGTTGGCGTGCGAAGCACGCAATGCACTCTGAATTGAAAAAATCCCCAATACGGGGGTTGGCGTGCGAAGCTCGCATTGCATTGCGTATTGAAAACACTCCCAATACGGGTGTTGGCGTACGAAGGAAGCAATGCACGCTTTGTGTATTGGGAATAGCTTTGTGTATTGAAGATATTCCCAATACGCGTGATGGCGTGCGAAGCACGCAATGCATTGCCAGATAACAATTTAAATACGTTTGTGAGAAATTATGTGCCAGTTTCTGGTACCATTTATTTTTCTCATGTGTATCAAATTCTCCACTTGATTTTTTTCCGGATCTTACTAATGATTTATAATAATTACTCCGCCAATTTGATTCAATCAACACGGACGCACATAGTTATGATTACATATTTCATGTAACAATTTTTTATAAAGTAATGTCCGACTATTGACCTTTAGCTTGGTGGTTACAATAACAACAGTTAAAAAACACACGGTTCGAAATTCGAATGGATCCCACATCAGAGTTGCCTGAACAAGAACGAACATCAAGAAACAAAGAATAATTCACCAAACAAACAATTAATTAAAACAAAAGAAGACGGACGGATCAATCCCGAACAAAGTCGGAATAGTTAATGAACGTTTATAGCTCTTTATTTGTTTCGCAAATGTCAACGTGTTCGCATAGGCCTACGCCCCCACGCGGATAATTAAACAAAAAGCTCGCACATCCTTGGATGTCGCCCCGTGATTGCACTCTGACCTCTCCCATATCCACCGGCCATATATCACACTTTCACTTCTACCATCTTGTTGTCAACTTCACTCTTACCCCGGCGTTCGAGTCTTCGCGATAAAACCAATTATTCGTATCCCTCGTAGACTCTGTTCGAACCCGACGCGTAACGTGTAATTAAAATATAAGGTTACCGGCGTTAAATAATTGTTACGGGTTTATTACGTAATTTATGTAGCCCTGATGCTACCGTGTAATTAAATTTGAAATTAAATTAGCCGGTGCGGAAAGATGTAAGCTATGACGTTGTTGCGGAAAATTTATCGCGGAACGACGGTTTAGTGTGACCGTTAAATTACCGAGATTTATTCTAGTCTCTTCATAACGATGTTTTCTGTTTTTTCTTGTTGAAAAATTTCAGCATTTTAGGGTTAACATAATATATAACTATTACTACACATTATTACTGTTAACAATGTTCAGTCGTAGCTGTTAATACATTTGTTGTAGTTTTTGTGTATTTTGTAGTCTTTAGAATTAAGGTGCATCAAAATTGTATACAGTGTCCAGTATAAAATAGCGACACAAAATTCACCAGGCTATTCATAGGTGAAAATAAGAAGAAAAAAGTGGGCGGTTCATCACGCCTTTTCTTCAAATCCTAATGCAATTTAATATCAATTGTAAATGCATTCAATCAAAATAAAATGTTGGTCCATCAGTCTAGGCCTAACCTAAAACTATTGTGTATATTATGTTTGATTTATTTTTCAATGTAATGCGTAACGAAAAAGTTGCATTAATTGGTTGCTATTGCAATGCCAAATATAAAATACGAGTAACGAAAAGAGCGTTACCAAATTAATTGGTTGCTATGGTAAATACATTCAAGAAACATGTGTTTTGGTTCATCAATTTAAATTAAGAGACGATCGGTTCCGTCCGGCGTAGTTCAGATGTCAAGCGCTGAATTTTTATGTTAGGCCTAGAAAGTAAATAGGCCTAACCTAAAATTATTGTATGTATTCATGGGCGCTCATACCTATGGGCAGAGAGGGGCCACGGTCATCCCTAGTTCCCAGCGAAAGGAAAATATGTGTATAATTAATTATAGTCAGGAATGTTTAATTTAAGAGATTCACACTAAAATATGTTTTAAATGTTATATGCTGTTTGATTTTACATATATTTTCTGGGGAGGTAAAACATTTCCCTGAACCCCCTTTGCCAACGGAGAATAGGGTACTCCATAATCCGATCACCCCCCCCCCCCCCCCTCCCCCCCTAGAAAATATCATATGGGCGATCTTGTACGTATGTTGCCTTTAGTACAGTAAAAATAAATTAAACATACATATAATAATTTTAGGTTCGGCCTAGACTGATGAACCAACATTTTATGTTTATTAAATGTATTTACAATGGACGGACATTTAACTGTGTTTACCATCTTGGCTTTGGTGTTATAATTACTTCTACACCTTTATTATAATAACATTAAACGTATGGAAACAGTAAATCTGTATAATAAAAATGAATTATTGTTCCTTTATAAGCGCATCAATTGAGAACGGCTGGACCAATTTGGCTATTTTTTGTTTTAAAATGTTCGTAATAGTCCGAACTAGGTTTTTGTATAGAGATAATTTGAAAAGTTTCCCGAAAAACTTTCAAATTTTAAAAAACTAAACAGCCTCTTTTTTATGGACTCCAGACCGTAGCGCACGAAAACAGCTGAAAGTAAAAAAAGGTTAGCAACACGTCATGTTTGTTTACATTCATTACCATAGGAACTTTACTTATCAGTTTATTATTCTTCGAAACCAACAGCTTTTTTAGGTTGGATCGACCAACTTAAAGCCAACAAAAACAAAAATCAACTAATGCCTACTATATTTTAATTTAATTCAAACATTACTTGTAACATATTATATATAAAACAGCTGATTTGAATCAAAAACTGAACATATTTTTAGGTTAATCCTACAATGAACCAAAACACGTTTATTTGCAACCAATTGGGCTAATTTAAAATTAGGTTTTTTACAATTCTTCACAAATATCAGTTCTTTTTTTTAGATTTGGTAAAAACAAACAAAAGGTTTACTGTATTATCTATAGGCCTAAAGGTTTACAAAATTTAAATCCTAATTTGTGTAGTATATGCTTAAGTGGTATAAAAATAATGTTGCAATTCTTTTACGTAAGTCAATGTAATGAAATGGAATAACTACCCTTTAAATTAAATCAAGCAATAGTGAAGCATTGCTGGGTCCACTAGTGAAGCATTGATGGGTCCACTAGTATTTGTATAAAAAACAATCTACGCAATAATAAACGGCAATTGAAAGATTAAAATTATGTGTGTATGTTGCCGTTAAGGCTGGTAAAAGAATTGAAGAAAAGGCGAAATAAACTTCGTTCCTAACGGTGGTTCCAAGACTGCACACATTTATTTAAATAACAAAATTTGTTTGCCGACGAACAACTTACATGTGTGCCAAATCGGACGACAATTGTGATCGTTGAAGGGTGAACACATACATACATATATACGGGGTGGTCTGGACCTGGCGTTAAAATGTTTTTTGGATGATAGAACAACATAAAAACAACTTAAATACACAATTTAAAACATTCTACTTCACACATCCACTTAAAAGAAAATTATTTAAGGTATCTGTGCTTGATACCTTATCTCACGATAAGGTGGGCGTTTATTAGATATTGGAAATTCTTTCAGTTAATGATTTGTACACAATAATTACTGTACCTAAATTTTTTTTTAGAACATGAGGATTTCATTGTACTATTTATCTGACATTAAAACATTGCTATTTAAAACAGTGCTGCAAGTTAAAGTAGTGGTATTTTAGTTATGTAAAAGCCAGGCTTTTAGCTGGTGTAATTTTGGACCAACACTTTAAACAAAGTTTTTTTTTTAATTTAGAATTTTTTTAAATTTTGTATTTAAGTTGCATTTATGTTGTTTTCTCTCTAAAAAAAAAAATGTAACGCAGGTCCAGACCACCCTGTATAGGGGAGACCGGGGAATGGCGATCCCCCGGGTAATGCCGATCACATTTTTTGCTTATTGTGTTTGAATATAGAGTCTGTTTGGTGCTGCTACCTACCACGTGATAAGGTCAAATTATCACGCTTGGACTGGCTTCATTACGTTGCTAGGTTTGCTAGTGATAACCAGAAAAACTGTTTCTACCACTTTGCTTGTTAAATTCAACAAACATTTAAAACAGGGTAAATACAAATCTGTTTAAATCTACTTTATTCATTCAGGTATACTAGAATCAACACTCATTTTAGTATATCTACCCTATTTTGTGATGTTTAATAAGTGTAAATTAATGTTTAATACGCCTTGAAAGAGAACATGGCGACAAATGGGGTAATCACGATCTAACCGTTCGCCATTACCCCGGACCATGTTCGTCATTTCCCCACGTGTGTTAGTATGGCAATTATTTATTCCACAACTTCTGTAAGGCAATGGTGTGGTCTTTCTGTTAATACCGTCACACCCGTCTCATAGGCTACAACTTTTGAACATTATGTTCTATCGCCCTCTGAAAACTGTTTAATCGAGAGTGTGACATCTTCATGCGGGAAAACGCGATTCGTCGTTTCAGATGTCACTACTTTATTCGAAAAAGCTTAACTTACATTGAAGTAGCAAACAATGAAAAGGAATAAATGGTTTCAAAACAACAGGATCCAACCGCTTAATCCAGGAATTTTTATTGAGGAACACTTTTTAGTTGCGGATGCTAAAGCTATTTATGAAATGTAGGAGGGCAAAACTAAATAATTACAACCGGTATTAGAACAAATTATCCCAACCTCGACTGCAGTTAATAAAAACGATACGATTTCTGTATTTCTGTTGCAGAGATTTCACCAACGTACTGTTAATACTTACCAATATTTTTGGTTGTAATTAAAAGCAAAAATTAAAATCAAATTGAATGTTTTAACATTTTTACAATTAAATGTGTTAAAACTATTATTTTTAACACTTTTGTTTTTACATGGGTTTTACATATGGGGTAATAGCGAACACTATGTATGTTATTACCCCAGATGGCGGGGTAATGCCGATCATGGTAGTTTTTTTTATAAACATGTTTTCCTATGTAAAGATGTAATTTTAAAATACTGTTACCAAGGGGATTCAAAAGACAAAAGATTATATTTTATGTAGCGTGAGTTATTTTTGTCATCAGTTTTCATGACGTGTAATTCGACACCGAACCTTAAGTGATCGCCATTACCCCGGTCTCCCCTATAAAGTCTTTAATGACAGCCCAAAACGTGTTCTGGGTACCATGATCGGTGCTCATTGATCACACCACACACATCTCAAGGATGTGCTGACCGTATCAGTGATGACGTTCACACCGCAACATGTAACATGTTATCTAGGTCACACTGACCGATGTTGTCGTACCATACCTAAGGACTCGGTTAATGTCCATTTCGTGACGTAAAGGTTAGGTTAGGTTAGGTTGGACTGGACCGATAGCACCGATCCGCTAACCCGATCATGTTGTTATGCATTAACTGATGAATTTGCATAAAGAAGTCAGCTGTTTTGTGTCGGAGAATAATTGGTAAAAGGAGAGGCATACATTCACGATGAAGGATATAAATTAGTTATAATTTGTTAACCGTAGTTCGTGCACCACTGACGAAGGCACACGGTGTAACTCCGTGGGTAACTGGTATTTTGACTTTGCGGTGTGAACAGTTTTTGTGAAACTAGTTTGACATTTTTGCACTCGCTTTTACGAACAAAAAATTGTGCGATTCATACTGTGTTAGAGGTTCACCCAGGTGTGCGTGAAATAAACTTCATCTGTACCTACGAAAGAGACTAGGCAGAGGTCTGCGGAAATGTAGGGTTATTCGACAGAAAATAGTAAATGAAAGATTAAAATATTTTTTAACTAATTCTTTTGTGGAAAAACTTTGGAAGTGTTTGTTATTTTCTACACGGGAGTAGCCGGATACGACAGCTAGCATACGTTTAACATAATCAGACATTTGTTTTATAATGGTTTACGTTATTTTTTATTATTTTTTCAAAAAAACATTAATTGTACCACCGACCTATATTTCCCCCGTGTATTAATGAGATATAATGACGAAGTCATCGTACAAGCCCTGCCTACAACTCTCTCACAGTTTCAAGTGTCCTCTATCTTACCACACTAACATGGGTAAACATGTTTTGATTAAGTGACGTCACAATTAAGTACTTCCCAAGTGGCAACGTCTGGTCAACCCTTATGGTTCTAGTCGAGGTTTTAAGTATAAGAATACTAGCTGACCCGTACGGCTTTGAACGTGGTGGTTGGTATTTTTAGTCTTTTTAACTTATATATATATATATAGATCTAAATAATAAAAGCACTATTGTCATAATAATAAAAGATCTGAAATTATGATTTTAGTGACTTCAATCCCCCCAAACCCCTCCAAAAATTTCGAAATTTGTCATAAATATACCTTTTCTTAGTGAGCACCTATGGCCCTAGAGGAAGCTACATACCAAATTTCATTCCAATCCGTTCGGTAGTTTTGAAGAAATCGTGATTTAATAACTTTGATCCCCCCAAATCCCTCCCTAAAATTTCCAATTTTTTAAAACCCTTTCTTAGCGAGTACCTATGGCCCTAGAGGAAGCTACATACAAAATTTCATTCCAATCTGTTTGGTAATTTTGGAGAAATCGTGATTTAGTAATTTTTACCCCCCAAACCCCCTAAAATTTCCAATTTTTTAAAACCCTTTTTTAGTGAACACTTATGGCCCTAGAGGAAGCTTCATACCAAATTTCATTTCAATCCGTTCGGTCGTTTTTGAGAAATCGTGATGAGTGAGTCAGTGAGTGAGTGGTATTTGGCTTTTATAAATATATAGACTATATCGCTTTCAATGTAATTATATTCACCAACAGCCACCTATAAACTCGTCTTAAAATAATTGGGTTATCTCTGTGTGTAAGAAAATTAGTAGAAAAATTACCGCCTCTAATTTAAAAATTGTTACCGTGATCTGCGCCTCCAGGACTAGGGAAGCAAGCAGTTGGGGGGGGGGGGTGCTTAACGAGTTTGTATGAAAAATGAAGATACACTCTTTAACTGTATCTTTGAGGACATAATTTGTTATCAGTATAAAACCGATTTCAATTCATTAAGGAGTTCTTCACTGAATCAAATTAAAGGATGTATAGGGTACCAATGTTTTACAGCAAAATTAGTTTTCTAAACTTTTAAAATGATGTCACTTAGCAGATTGGCCGAATGGTTAAAGGCATCGTTCAATCCACTACAGTTGAGACCTCCAACCCAAGTTGTGCCGGTTCGTACCTAGCGTTACCAGCTGTCGATTGACTTGTGCTGTTCGAAGCTTTAACGTGCTTACCAGCCTATTTCCGTAAGAAAGATACCTACTGCAGTGACTCTAATGGTATTTGGGAACAGTAAATTAGCACCGATCATGGTCCACAAAATATGTTTTTTGGTGACATTAAAATTTGTATAGTTTTCCGTTCGATTTGATCCAAATTTGATACTCACGTTGGTTTTCTAAGTCGCTTAAATGAGTTCACTAGCCGGAATGTTTTTCGTACTAGAAGTAAAGTTTTTGTAGTTTTATTTAAACGAATAATGTATATTAGATTTTTCTGCACATTTGGTTATTTTGCACGACCTTATAGCCCGTCTGGTTTCTTTAAAACCGAACAAAACGTAAAATACTCGGTCGTGGGAGCTGCGTGAAGAATTTGGGTCAAAGAAATTCTACTCGTACAAATTTCGTACAGGCAGGTAGTTTTTATGCGCCTTCGTGAGTCGACCAATTTCCCAAATAGTTGGTAACCCTAAAACATATGAAAGTGATTTTTGGGATTCAGCTGCGCGTTCCAGTTATTGAACTAATTTCAACAGTTTTGACGTAATGCAGTTAAATAATCGATTTTAAAATAGGCGTTGGAAGAAATCCCCGACGGTATAAATCCAGAATTTCCACGACCAATTAAACACCATTAGAGACTCGCTATCTGGATTGTCGGACTTTGCATTGACAATTATCTTTCTCGCCCCCGTACACGCAATATAACATACTTCAATTTAAATCGCCTGCTATAATTATTACCGAGACAATGGGGCATTTAATGCCCACACTGGAACTACATTTTTATATTTACAATTTAAAAAACACGTACATCATTGTAACAACACAATAATAGCCATCAGTTCGAATCAATGATATTAATATTTAATTTCATTATAATAGGATTTGCAAAGCGTTTATTAAATGTAATTCAATGGAAGAGCGGAGTTACAATTACACTTCAACGGGCCGCAATTAAATGGAATGGACACTTTAATTACCGGGTATTGAAATGTTAATGCGCATGCGCGCCCCGTCTAGCCGTGTGGCGCCATCTTGAACACTTGTTTAGCGCGAAAATAAATTCGCTACTAATTAAAAGAGTTTGATTGATACACGGTGAATATTAATTGATATCAAATTCACTGTCTACATTTTAGTGTTTTAATTGTTGTGTGCTTTCGAAGAACTCTTTGAAGAGATACAAATTCAATTGAATGCGTTTAACTTAGGAATTTATCTGCTCTTTTTCTCTTTCTTTTGCCCTCCCTACAGGTGTCTATTTATTAGCGAATTTCCATAGCAAAGATAAGCTATGCAGTAACTCTTACGGTGAGAACACAGTGGTCGATGAGCACCGATCGTGGTCCCCAGAACACGTTTTGTGAGGACATAACAAATTTGATTTACGTTTATACATCCTTGTACGTATTTATGTGTTCGCACACTAACGGCCGCATTTTACCCCCGAATGGTTTAAATTTAGTACACACGTTGGTTTTCCAAGTCGGTCGGACGAGTTCGTCAGCCAAAACAAATCCAACAACCTAAAGAACGGTTTTTGATCGATAGTAAAAATTTTGTAGATTTTCGTACTTTAATGAAATTTTTTAAAATTTTTATCCAAACAAAATGTAAGAGATTATTCCACGCACTTTGTTTTTTTAACCGTCTGGTTCTCCCGAAAATCAAAACGTAAAATACCCGTAAAAGTACCCGGTTAAAATCCGGGTGCGTGATTTTACAGTGGGGTCAGTTATCCGAGGCCGACATCCGTGGTGCGGACTTTCAAAGCGCAGTCCATAATCTGACGCAGCAAGCTCGAGCGAAACGAAGGCTCCAAATTTTACTATAGCCCGTCTCAACTTAAGTTGAGGCAAGGAGGGTGGGTAACTAGGGTCGGCCTCAACCGAAATAAAACCGACCCTTATTAATGCCGCCTGAGTGAACCTGTAGGACACTCTAGTATAAAATTGCAATTCAGTATGTCTTAAGTCAAAATGAAAAAACGATATCATATTTCGTTTCATGATATTTTCCAGATAATTTTGATACCAAATTTGATTACATTTGACCAACTTTGAGCTGTACTAGCATTATAAACTTTCTTAGTTGAATCAACATTAGGCCTACTAATACGGTTAACAACAATAAAGCCACACAAATGTACTAGAGAAGTTCATATTTAAATCTATACTAATATTATAAAGAGGTAAAGTTTGTTTGTTTTTTTTTTGTATATATTGGGTAATTTCTGGAATTACTGAACCGATTGAAAAAATAGTTTTACTAATAAAAAGCTACACTATCCCTGAGTAACATAGGCTATAATTAATTTCGATAAAAACCTTTTTTTATTTCAATATTTGTAAATTTAATCTTCTAATCCCAATGGAACCTTCTACAAACATATTATGTTATGTTTTATTTATAATAAAGGTGTTGGATTAACAATAACCTCAAAACTAAGATGGTAAATAATGATAAATATTCAAATCAAATTATTTCTTATATTTGATAACAGCTGTTATAATAATTGTTAAAAGAACCAGCTAGGCTCAGGTCTACAATTTAAAACCCTAACCTAAAAGCTAGAAATACAAAAATAATTGCTTCAAATTTTGAAATCAGCTGTTAATTGGAGCAAACAGCTATATTATCTGTTTTTTTTTATTCAATTAGTTACTATGGTAATAAATGTAAATACATTTTGTGTTGGTTTATTATTCTAGGCCTAACCTAAGAATTTTCCCGACTAAATTTACAAATATTGAAATAAAAAAAGGTTTTTATCGAAATGAATTGTAGCCTATGTTACTCAGGGATAGTGTAGCTTATTATTAGTAAAACTATTTTTTCAATCGGTTCAGTAATGCCAGAGATTACCCCCTACATAAAAAAAACAAAAAAAAAACAAACTTTACCTCTTTATAATATTAGTATAGATTTAAATATGAACTTCTCTAGTACATTTTTGTGGCTTTATTGTTGTAAACCATATTAGTAATGTTACTTCAACTAAGAAAGTTTATAATGCTAGTACAGCTCAAAGTTGGCCAAATGTAATCAAATTTGGTATCAAAATTATCTGGAAAATATCATGAAACGAAATATGATATCGTTTTTTCATTTTGACTTAAGACATACTGAATTGCAATTTTATACTAGAGTGTCCTACAGGTTCACTCAGGCGGCATTAATAAGGGTCGGTTTTATGACGGTTGAGGCCGACCCTAATTACCCACCCTCCTTGCCTCAACTTAAGTTGAGACGGGCTATAATATATTTCGTACACGCAGGGAGCGCTAATGATAGCGAAACGAATTTTCAAAATTAAGTTTATTTCTATTTGCTTTAGGATCTAAACCGACTGTTTAGAAAATTGCTCACTCCACGAAGGTGCTGAAAAGCTGCCTCGGTGTACGAAATATATGTAAGTAGAAATTGTTTATTCCTCAGACTGCAATCCCAGCTCACGCCGGGATTTTTACGTTGGAGGATAAAATGCCATGACAAAAACAAAAAAAAACCGTTATTTTTGCCTAAAAGAAATTAATTAATATCAAAATATTAGTTGAAATGTAGTCTTTTAGTTCAAATATAAATTTTGGTTGTTTAGTTTATGCCAAAAAAGACTACATTTTAATTCCCAAATTATTGGTTGAAACCCTAAAACCCTATGTTTTAGGGTTTCAACCAACAATTTGGGAAATAGGTCTATTAACGACAGTGTTGAATAGCTGCAAAATAGTTCGCACGCCATTCCGCATATTAGGAGTATTTTCAATACACACTGCATTGCGTGCTTCGCACGCCAACTCCACAGTAGAATCCACCACATGGCTTTGAATCGGGTACTTCTATTGTATTTTTCGTTTTGATCGATTTTGGGGGAATCAAGCGAGCTATAAAGTCACGTAAAAAAACAAAATGTGCAGAATAACACCCTACATTTATATTTCTAGAAAAAACTCAAAAAGACTTCATTCTCGTAGGAAAAATCGTAAGAAACGTGCTTGCAATTGTTGGATTTTTTTGGCTAACGAACTCGTCCGAGCGACGTAGACGACCAACATGTGTACCAAATTTGAACCAAATCGGACTTAAAATGCGGCCGCTAGAGTGCTACACATATATACAAATTACTATAAGGGCCACTGCAATAGCTCATTTTTCCTATGGAAATTCGCTAATAATATCAAAATATTAATTGAAATGTAGTCTTTTAGTTCAAATATAAATTTTACTTGTTTGGTTTATGCGAGAAAGACTACATTTCAATTAATATTTTGAAAAACAATATTCGCATGCGTACGAAGAACAAGAAACCTTTCACGCTCCCGTTCAAATTTCAACTGCGAAAGTGTTGTAACCCCCCTTACTCTGCGTACTCAAGTTGCCTTTTACAACGCTGAAGCCAACGAACGTAGCCACACAATGTTTTACCGCAACTAGGCCTACGGTTTGAAAGCACTTCATTCCCGCCGAATTTTTCATACTTCCAGAAAATACGCAATCGATTAGAAATCTGCGCATATACTGAATCGCCAAACATTTAAAAATTGTAAACAAATATTTTAAGGTTATCTTTAAGTACCAGGAACGGCACTTACTTTCCCACAAACATATTTACGTGCTACTTTGGGTTTTCAATTTCTTCAAAGATTTATTCTTTTTCATCGGTTTACACACGTTACTAAAATAAACCAGAAATTGAGTGTAACAGCTGATCGTAAAAGAAGAAGAAATCGATGAAATAAAATAGGCAGTGGTAAATGCAAAGGTTTAAACTCAATAGCTGTGTGGGATTAGTCACGTAACGCTACCGATGAAATAGACATTGTGCTTCCTCCATTCTGTAGGTTGTGTTAAATTAGTGTACCTGGTGATAGCTCTAAAATGATATTTCAGATTAAACCAATGCAACCAACTATTTATATTCATGACAGTTTTCACTTCTGTCGGCTGTCCCATTTCTGTGGGCTGTACAAGACCCAAGCGTCATCCGTCAACTGAATGACACACGCTACTTTTTACCTCTGCGCGTCCAAGATCCAAGCGCTATCACGCACTTAGTGGTTGATGTTTTAAAAACTGATGATGGTGTTACGGTTCCGAAACACGTCGAATCAATACGGTCAAGTATGAACAAGTAAACGCACCATATGTTCCGTCAGCTTATCCCGCAGTCCCTTATTAAACTGTTAGCCCCGACTCCGTTTATAAATAGACCGTTTACGCACTCAACTATATATATCACGTGACCGAACCTCGCGTGTTGCCACGGCAACGTACGCCCATGCAGTACATAGGTCCCTCTTGTTCGCGAAATGTATTTTATAAATAAATAATGTAAATGAGAACATGTAACTTGCCGTGAAATGTGTCCTACAGGTGTCTGCGCACTTGGATCCGACCAATGGTGGAACGTTTTTATTTTACACAGCGACAAATAATAAAAAGAAAGTCGGGAGATAAAATTTGAATTTAGCAGGGCTGGATGGTCGTATACAAAGAGCTGATAAATATTAATAGATTCAAGTGGGCCGTGGATGTATCATTATTGCGATGTCGGAGCACTTGTTTTAGTTCTCGTTGTGGCCGCTCCCAAACTGATGCGCTGGATGCGTCTACCGCAATTTAATTTTTCTTCAA
>JAGFPH010020420.1:0-14251 GCA_018207615.1 Philaenus spumarius | reverse complement strand
TTTTTTTTTTTTTTTTTTTTTTTTTTTTTAAACTTCAAAGAAATTTGGTCTTTACATTATTTAAAAATTTCCAATTTACAAATTATACTTAAATTTCAATCATTATTCTTATTCCAAAATACTTCACTTACTTTCACTTAACTATTAGTTGCCACAAAAAATTCAAAAATCCAAAAACTCAAAAATTCAAAAAATTCAAAAATTCAAAAAACTCAAAAATTCAAAAAATTCAAACATTCAAAAAACTCAAAAATTCAAAAAATTCAAACACTAAAATCAAATATCACAATTAAACAACATTAAAATCAGTTACACACAAAAATTAAGTTTCACAATTAAGTATTACAATCAACATTACTAAAAAAAATCAAGTTTACATATCATTATTCATTATCAAGATTACCAATCAAATTATACATCATTGTAATCATTTAAGTATTAGAGTTTTTTATTGTTCATCTCACAACATGCCTTCAGGCTTAATATATCCTGCAAATTAACATTATACATCAATTGCAAATCAAAATTCACTCATTAATCAAATTTTATACATTATTAATTATCATGACAACAAATAAAATTCACTTACTTTCATCTTTAACCTGTGGCAACTCTACTCTCAATCACTCTCAGTTAACACATTTTAAATCAATCATTCACACCACAAATCAAATTCTTCACAATATTTAAATTTACATTTACATTTACATACATTCATACCAATTCAACACATCACCTATATATCAAATTGTGAACAAGACCTTTAAAAATGGCAATAACCCCCTCTCAGACAACGTATAAGGATAATTCCATGAGAGTGCAACTACCTGACAAAAATGGAAAGAATGAAAATATAAAATATTCAACGGCGTACGTGTATGTACATAAAAACAAGTTTGTGATGGTGTGCGTCAGCAAACACCATCCTTATAACTATGGAAAAACATCAATGTAAATATAAAATTGAAATTTGAAAAAAATATTTACTTTATTTCATTTCCATCATACATACTTCCCTTATCCATTCCTTAATTGACCCCCATCAAACTCCCAAACATGTTGTTGAAGGTCACAGCATTGCCATACATTGTCTGTATCCAATGTATAACCCCCTACAACATTTTATTAAAATGAATTTAAAATTAGTGAAAACAAATCTAAAATCTTTAGTTTGCCACTCCCCGTTGAACTTTCATACTCGCCTCATCCGCACTACAAGTTAATTTACATTTCAAGTTTATATTTTTCATATTTTTTATTAAAAGAACAAACAAAAAACAAAAAACTATTTACAAGGAATTGAAACACCAAACAGGTAAGTCTTTCTTCTTTTTTCTTGTAGGCCTCTTCAAAATAAGTAGGCCTAGCCTATGTTTTATTAATTTTACGCTCTTTTCTTTTTTATTGTCATTTAGTCTACAAATTTTGCCTCTATGTTTCATTTTTTGTTTTTTGTCTACTTTCAAACTTTTCTTTAAAATTATAAAATGTTTGCACACAAAACCATAACCTTGTCTAAGATTTATTTTCCAATAATTATTCTTCAAAGTATTGATAAGCCTATTTTTATTTACATTTATTCTCTTTAAATTCAAACTCACATTCTCATTTAAATCTTTAGTTACTTCAAAATCATTACCATTAACATCTCCATTTACTTTTCCAATATCAAATTCTACAGTACTAGGCCTAGGCCTACTCCCTACAATATTATTTCCTGAAACATGATCGTCGCATATTTCTTCCACAACTACTTTGTTTACATTTACTATTTCACTCTCACACACTGTTAAATTATTTTCAAAAGATTTGGAAATGTCATTCACTTTACTATCTATTGACTCTATTTTTACATCTAGGCTTTTAGAAATTTCATTAAATCTTAAGTCATTTTCTACTTTTAAGTCTTGCATCTCTATTTTGATATTGTCTAATTTAGAGTTTAGATTGTCATTATTTGCTTTGATCTCTACACTTAAATTCTCAATGTTTGCTTTATTTTCTATTTTATTCTCTTCCAATTTAACACTTAAATTTTCAACTTTGCTGTTTAGGTTATTGTTAAAACTTTCAAACTTTGAATTCAAGAACTGCATTATTACATCAAACTTATCTCCCACACTTTTGTCATCTGACCTAACCTCTTTTAAACTTTCACTAGGCCTATCCTTAATTGTCTCTTTCATTTCTAACTCCTCCACTCTACCTTGTGCACTCTCATTTACGGACTGATCCAATTCTAAACCTGAATCATTCAGGCCTAACTCCTCTGCCCTGTTTGCCATATTTTAAAATTTATTTCAACAATTTGAAATTAAGTTGTCTGCCACAACGCCTCAAAAATCTCCAAAATTGCCACGACATCCATCTCGCCTTCGTTTAATAGCCCCCGAGTTGAGCGCCATTTTGTAACGGAAGGTTACAAAAAATAAAATAATATGTTAATTATACTGTGTTAAAAAAAAATGGGGTTCGGTAAAAAGTTCAAAAATAAAAAAAATATGTTTTAAATCAAAATAAAAATGCTATATGTGGATTATCTAATAACCATTAATATCTCTTCAACCTCCTTTACCTATTTACCTTAAAAAACAAAAATCGTCGCTCATGTACCACTTAAAATTGCTTATGCACCTCCTAGGCCTATTGCCTCACTACAATAATAATCATCACCCATCTTAACTCTCCATAACCTCTTTCTTCCAACTTCAACGTAGAACAATATTAAATATTTCACCTTACTTCAACTCATCTTATTATTATAACCTTAAAACTCACCTTACTTAAATTCACCTTAAAAATCACCTTCACTTGACTCCCATAATCTCAATAATAAAAAAAATAATAATCATGATAATTTGCGATAATCCACATATAACCCCACTTATGCTCTGTTTGCATATATTTATTTATAATTACTAATCACTGAAAGATACTTGTTAATTAATTCTATTTTCTTAGGGGCGGGAACCTGGCTAATTAAAGTAGTGACTAAATGGACACACGTGGCCATATAAAGAAATTCAAGGCATTGTGGCAGCAACTATTCGTTTACTCTGACATAATTAAAGAATGCTGATTTACAAAGAAATACATCAAGACTACAAAAAACAAACAACAAATCATTTATATATAAATATGTACAAGTTACAATTAGGCCCTAATCCACCTATCGTATGACGCAATAGCTAAGAAATTGAAGCTAAGTTATTTCTCAAAAAATTGTAAAACTCTATAATGCAGACTTCTAAAGTTAAAACTAATGGCCATATTTACTCACGATACCAGTTGTTTTTGTAATTGAACTTGGTTTTGCACTGACTCTATTTGATGTAGCTAGCTTATTTCCGTAGCGTTAGTCCGGTCACATGGCGGCTTTTTATAATTTCACTTTCCAAGAAAAGTACACAACAGATTTTAGTTTCTAAGTCTTCACCAACTTTCAAGCACTTCTACTTCATTTCAATGCAACATTTGTTGCGGTTTTAAGGAAAATATAACATTTACGACGACTTTTCACCACCACCGTCCAGTTACTTGAACAGTTCGTTACGCCATTTTGATAGAAGACCCTGCTACAAAAACGTTCCGATTCGTCCCAAGGAAGAACCAATACGTCTCACAACGTTCCAATTCTTGTGACATCTGTGTTCTTTCACATACATAGATTGATCCCCTCTCTCTCTTCCAATCGCCTCCATGATCACTCTACATACCATCATATTAGGTTTTTGATTCATATTAAATTGTGCTATGTACTGTTGTTATATTCTTTTTTATTTATTTACTTATCGAACTGTTTATAGTCTTAAATACCGCTTCACATTGTTTGTTTATAACGCACTACTCATTGAAATAAAGTTTTTATATAATTCTCACATTTTACACACGATCATATATTAATATGTTTTTTAAGTCTGCTTTTGTATTTCCTATTTTTACAGTCTGCTTTTACGTTTTATTATTTGTTTATTTAAGAAAAAATGATTCCACTGTAATTACTTTGCGTCATTAAGAAATGTAATTATATGAAAAATTAAATGATTAGTATTATTTATGTATTGCGTCATTTATTCATTTAGACCAAATCTCTGTTCCTTTAGTCACTATAGGAAACAGCTGACTCGTTTCTTACTTTATTATTTTCTCTGTTACATGGACGTAAGTGTCACAATTATAATTCTGTAAACATTTTTATTTGTGTTTGTTTATAGTTTTTCAATCTAACCTTAAAAAGCTGTTGGTTTTGAAGAGTATTAAAGTGATTATAAATTTGCTAAGTAATGTTGCTATGGTAATATATGTAAACAAACATAAGCTTTTTATACGAACAGCTGTTTTTGTGAGCTATGGTTTTGAGTTCATACAATAAATGCTGTTCAGTTTCTTCCAAATTTGAAACTTTTCAAACTTTTCTTTACGTATAAACCTTTTATGAACTACTACAAACATTTTAAGACCAAAAATAGCCAAATCGGTTCAGCCGTTCTCGAGTTTTAGCGAGACTAACGAACAGCAATTCATTTTTATATATATAGATATTAATAAAAATTTAATTTTAATATAGATAAAAAACATAAGTGAAGCCTACAAAGAGGTTTTTTAGATTTTTTTTTGTTTAACCTTCAAAACCTTTTAAAACTAGTGTTAGATGTTCAGGGCTTAACCAAAAAAATTGTTATCCAAAACGGCTTACCCCCTTTAGTTCGGATAACCGGGGTTTTACTGTATTTGCTAGTTTAAGGATTACTGTTAGTAAAACTTACATCCTCCCAAGTAAGACTATTTATTTCTTACTATATGATGTCACATACTATGTATTACAGATACATAAATACTTTTACTAATATTTTATTTTTGTAATGAAAGTGTCACATTATTCTGTTGCACTTTTACTTTAAAATGTTTACTACTAAATTTTCATCTCATCAATCCCGAACACACTTTACCTTTGAAATCATATCTCCGTCATAGTAATATCTCAAGGCACGGCTTAGCTTCTCGTAGTTCATTGTAGGCTTATTCTTCCTGATACCCCACAACCTTGCTACAGTCTCCGGGTTAATCAGTTTAAACTCTCCCTCAGTTCCTAACCACTGGATGCAGTTTCTCTGCTTTTTGTCCGTCAGAAGCTCCAACAAAAACTGCCACAGCTGGATTTGGCCATTGTTACCTAAATATTGAACAGAGTTATAAACAAAGCTGAAAAAGTAATCAAAGAGGTTTAAGCGTCTCTGTAATCAATACAAATATAAAAAAAAATGCTAAAAGTTTATCAGTCCTAAAGAGGTTCTACCGAGCCAATTTTCAGCACACGATACCTTCTGTTAAATAAGCATAAGTATATGCTTAAACTTTATTTACCATCAGGGTAAATAGTACAGCATTAACCCTTTTCCCGGTATTCCTTAGTAACTTGTAGCGATTTATTTTTTCCACTCCCCGAGTTTCCGTACTAATCCGTAGTAGAACTTTAAATGCATATAACTTCGCCATCTGTTGGAATATTTTAAAACTAATTTCAGAAACGTGTTCAGACAACATTTTACAGTACAGTTGTATATCATTTGTTATTTCTTCCAGCTGTTTAGGGTTTTAGATCTGTGTTTATAATCATCTGTAGCACAACTTTTGTAAACCAAGAGTCATGTAAAACATGGCTAGACTGAATTTAAAATAAATAGTTAATTTTTTGATTTATTAAATGTAGTTTTGTAGTAATTGAACACAAATAAAACAGACAGTTTATTGCCTAACAAATATAAAGTGTCTCCTAACATTTTTGTAAAAGTTATAACTGTGAGTGAACTTATTTTTCAATTTGTTTTTTATTCGGACTTAAAAAAAAAATTCAGTGCTGCATTAGGTAAGTAAATATACAAATTTAGTATATACCAATATAATATTAAGATATGGTAAAACATTTCATGTATATTGAATAAGTAGTTAATTAGTAATCGTAGTTTGAACATTAACTGAATATAAGTGACAAAGTTGGCCATTTAAGGGGTCTGGTATAAATAACAAATTATGTTGTTGTTGCCTCTTTCTAATGTTAATAATAGTCATTACCAGCCAATTTTACAGATAGTTCAGAAACCATTTGCTCAGCAAACACAGTGTCCCTATTCATCTATCGAGTAAACCAAACCAGAATGCAATAAAATACTTTATACAGTCAACTCCCGATTATCCGGGATAATTACCGGCAAGACCATCACGGATAATGTGAAATCCCGGTTAAAGCAATTCGTTATAGTGTAGGGCCCAAATACAAGGTATTATGCAAGAATTATAAACATAATGGTTATACTGTACCTTTAATCACTCCTAAAACATAAAAAACTACAAACACAGCATTATTTAGATTGAAATAGCAGTACAGCAATATATTATTTACAATGTTCAAACACGATTAAAATAGTTCAGAATGTTCAACAACGATTAAAATAGTCCGTCAGTTTTTCGCGTTTGCTTCCTTTTTCAAAATTGTGGATCTTATTTTTCGTAACACGAGCTTGTCACATAATAATGCATCACCTGGACCGCCTAAATAGTCAAGAAAGCCTTCGACGTAACTCAGAGCTGTGCCGTGTGTCACTTTCGGCTAGAGATGTTATGTCAATAACATAACTGCTACTCTATAGTAGCAGATTATAACTGCTACTCTATTCACTAACAAAACGTGGTGAATGCTACTCGTGATTGCAGTAGCACCAGTTTCGTGTTAGTCGCTATTCGTTTGCTACAAGCCCGCCCGCCTTCCTGTCACCCGCATTTTTTCACTTCTCGCCCCACCACCTCTCTCATCTCTCGGCCCGGTTGAGCCACAACCCGTATAAACCGGTTGTATGTCAACCGATCCCGTTTAATCGGGAGTTGACTGTATTTCCCTACTTTACTTACTGCAATACTTAAGTCAATGACATGTCAGTAATGCTGGCTAACAAATTTCAGCAGGCACAGAGTTATTGTGTACACTTTATCTTCGTTTTGAAACACAATGTCCACATTACTCAACACTTAATATTTTAAAACTCAATGATTTATGTTCCTACCATATTTTGATTATACTACATTCTATCCTTCCTACAAAAATCGACAAAGCTTCCTTGTCTTGAGGTGAATTTATTTCTGTAAGAATTGTACGAATGTTTGGAAGTATATGCATTATATATTATTATATGGTGGCGAAGCCAGGAGGGTTAGGTGGGGTCAGAACCTCCCATCGCCTCCAAAACAAATGTATTACAAATTCTAAATTCAAGCAAATATAACAATAACAGATTAAACAAAACATCAAACATGAATAAGCAGTTAAATAATAATACATTTATTTGATTACTGATTTATTAGTTTGGTTACTTAATTGTTTTTAATTTAACTCAATGTAGTAGTATTTCTATTCTATAGGAGTATCTTCATCTGGCTAATAATAAGTAATTATATCTAGTACTTATTATATCTAACAAATACAGTATTTTATTTTAAATTTCAAGTCCAAATAAACATTAAATTTAATTAAAAAAAAATTTAAGTTTTATAATTAAAATGTTTGTTCAAAGTCCCAAATATCACAGGTTTACATCAAAGTCTAAGATGAACTAGTTATGAATGGAAGGATATTATATTGCCTTACTTGTAGATTTCATTTTAGTTTATTATTTTTTTAACTTTTATGAAGTTGTTAACTATTATTATACCGTGCCTGATCTTATGATGAATTATTATTCTCTTCTTATTTATCGCTCTTACTGGAGCAATTGATTTCAACTTTTATTTTCACTAATTCAAATTGAAAGTCTGGAAGCTGTGGATTCTAAAGGTACGTTTACACTTGTAGGCCTACACATGTATGAGAACTTGTGTGAGATACTTGTTTGAGAAACAATTGTGAAGTTTGAATACACAAATCACTATACTTGTTGAATCAGATTAGAGCATTTACACTTGCACACAAGTTGATTTTAACATTGGATTTAACATCCCATATATTAAAAGCCCAAATTTTCTCAATTAGTTGCAATGTTGTTTCCCGACTCAACATAGTAACTTGAACATAGTAACTTTAAGTTGAAAAGATTAAAATGAAATATTAACGTATTTGTACACAACACAATGAAACCTAACCTACAAAAAGTATCAGCTAAAAAATCAGCTGGTTGGGAAAAGCTACAATAATCACCTCACACAATTCAATGTTTAATCAAAATTTTGTTCACTCGAAATATAGGAGGAAATGTTGAAGCTCACACAAAATGTGTGAGCTTTTGAGTGAGCAATAACGTTTCTGGATTTGTTAATTCAACAAGTATCTCACACAAGTTCTTATACATGTGTACAAGTGTAAACGTACCTTAATATAGTACTGCCTTCTATACATTTTGAAACAATGCCAGGCTATATTAACTCACAGCCTTCAATTTACCATTGGTGCTATCATGTAAAACATTGCACTGGACTAAATTTCCTTCTTTATACAAAACTCTAATACACTGTTCTGAGTATTGTAATAATATTACTATTTCATTAAAAACTTGTCAAGGAAATTGTTTTATTTTTAGTTTATTTGGAAAGATAAATTTATATAAATATACCTTTCACTTGTTTTTCATTAAGCTAAGAACGGAACACAAAGTCAATGGTTGACTTACGGTCTGATCTGTTACTCTGTTGAATTCACGTACTAAGAACTGTTACATCTCCCTCTCATTGTTTTTACAAATTTCAACGTTTATTTCAATTTTGTTAGTTTAATAAACATATAATGCTACTGATTGTACGATATAACCAATTACATTTTAGTTGCATGATTCTTGGTTTCCAAGTCACTTTGAATAGTAATATATAGGATAATATAATAATAATAATATTAAATATTACCTGTTATTGGTCCGTCATGTGACTTATTTAGGTCGTTAAAATGTTACGACACGTTTCGGGACCGTAATCCCATTGTCAAGTTGCACTTACACATTACAAACACAGAAAACACGTTTAAAAAACACCCAACAATTACAACACTTTTAAAACTTGCCAGACAATTATAAAACGTGCACATTGTTGCGTGGACCATGGTACACTAACTAGTACCACTATACAGATACCACCATTCACGCAAAATCACACCATCCAACTTCACAAAAAATGTCAGCGTACAACAGTTTCATCCACTGCCTTCTCACTGTACCAATGGATAAACAGGACTTCCAAGTGATTTGTTGGAAACCATTAAATACATAGCCCAAGTGAACTCAATGACCAATGACCATGACTCAATGATTGTCAAACTATTGCATAAGCATATGAAAAATAAACAAAACCCCATCACACGTGCTAAGAATAAAAATAAAAAATTCGTATCCATGGAATATTCTAATTAGGGCCTGTGCGAGCCTAGATTTTTGAGTTCGAGCCGAGCCGAGCCGAGCTTTTTATATAGCTCACAAACTCGAGCTTTTGACGAGCCGAGCTCTCTTATTACTTACTTCAATGTAGTACTAGGTAACAATCGGGGATTAAAACGATAAATACTTAATTTTAACAGCACTAGAGTAAAAAAAGTAGGCCTAATATATATGTATTATTTACATTCTTATTTTTTAGTCTGGGGACCATGATCAGTGCTCACTTATTACATCCAACAAAATTAATGAGCTCCCGAAGTTTTTGTATATCGTCGTGAATCACCCTGTATATAAAGTTTTTAATGACACTTGAAAACGTGTTTTGGGGACCATGATCAGTGCTCACTTACTTCACCCAACAAAATTAATATTGCATTGTCATCGGTCCTTGATAAGTGTGCAAAATTTCAAATCAATCCGACCTTTTGAAGGGGGTGAAAATCACGTCGTGTTCTGGGGACCATGATCAGTGCTCACTTACTACACCCAAAAAATTAATATTGCATTGTCATCGGTCCTTGTTCTTCATATATACTATACACAAGGATATATATATAGAAGTTTTCACTTCAATAAAAGTATTCAGCTAAGTTAAATTACGGACAAGAAGTCACTCTCAACGTCTATTATAAAATATTGCCACATTTTCGATGCCATTGATGAAAAGACTAGCCTACTCCGGTTAAGTTTCCACATATCCTCAACTAACTAAACTTAATCAAATTAATATGTTAATTCAGTAGAGCGTCGATTATCTGAAAGCAGAAATGTACTGTAAGTAAATAAGTACATTACAGTACTACACGTAATAATTCCGAATTTAAAGTTTTTTACTCGCATAATCAGCCGAGTTGTAAACTTCAGGGAGTTTGTGCGCTCAACGGGACAGCGGTCGCTGTTGAGTCAGCCGAGCGCATGGCCGACCGCTGCTGTCAGTCGTTAGTGAGTTCAAGTTTTTTTTTTTTAAAGGCAAAAAACCTGGGTGGTTATCATCGCCTGGATTAAGTAGAGCATTCATATAATGCTCATACAATCATACACAGGTGAGTTCACAGTGAATTTAATTACCCGAACAAATTGGTTATCAGAAGTCCCTCGGTCCCAATTTGTTTCTAAAAATCGGCACTCTTCTGTATTAACTAATTGCGGTAACTAAAACAAAATGAATAAAACTCTGCACTAAAACTGAATACTGTACGTATTTACACACAGCGTTATTAACTTGATATTACTTTGTTCTAACAAGTTGTTCAGACTTCAGCGGGACTAAACTGATGCCGTCGAATGAAATTTTCGATGATTGAAGTTCCGATTATTTCTGAACTCATCCGAATTGAACGTTCAGAAACAAAACATATAATATTCCGAGCGTTAACGCAATCCTAGTCAATCGTAAAAAAATATTATGCCTAATCGGATTCCGAATAATTTTATTTGACACATTTTCTTGCGTAATTATTTGAATCATTTATTATTTTTTTTAACTTTTATGAATAATAAAGGGATTACTGATTGTTATAATCACTGATAGTAAAAGAAATAATAATGTAGGCATAAATATTAATTTACAAAGGCTACATTATCTGATGAAATGAGTGCATCAAACCGGCATTCACGTCCACCATCGCCACACGATCGAGCTAAATTGCAACGTATGTCGCGTTCAGATAAACTAACGCGAAGAGTTTAGTTTTATAATAACCGAAAATGTGTGAATATTCTTTTTTTTCTCTTTTTTTTTGTACCACTATAAAGGGGTCGTTTCAATTGCCGAATTCACGTCAATATTCGACATCAATCGGGTCCGGTTCTAGAACCGACTTTTTAGCTCATCGGTTCTCGGTTCCGATTAAAAAGCTCGGCTTGAATTTTTTCGAACTGTTTTTTATTTTCGAGCCGAGCCGAATACTAAAAAGCTCGGCGTTCGAATACTCCCACAGGCCTAATTCTAATATCGCTCCGCATATGGTGAAAAATACATTTGAAAATATGAGATTACCGTTACTTTTCACACCAATAATAATGTTCAGAAAATATTACGACCCAAACGTGTTTTCTATCGAAAGGAAGTCGGGTGTTTACAGAATCGGGTGTGATGATTGCCACAGTTTTTATGTTGGACAAACAGGCAGGGCATTTAAAGAACGTTTTAAGGAACACTTGCCGCATAGAAACATGTGTAAATTGAAGTCCAACTTTGCCCAACATTTAATTGATTCTAACCACTTGTACACGAATTTCAACAAAAATATGACCCAACTTCATTTTTGCAAAAAAGGTAGACTTTTGAACGCTCTTGAGGAATTCGAAATTTATAAGGAGTTCAAGAACAATCCATCAAACTTATTAAATGATCAGCTAGACTTTAAAAGCAATAGTATGTATGACACAGCCCTAGGCTATCAAAAACCAGTTCTCTAGTTACATTCTGTTATTAGTTAGTGTACCATGGTCTACGCAACGAAGTGAACTTTTTATAATTGTCCGGCAAGTATTAAAAGTGTTGTAATTGTTGGGTGTTTTTTAAACGTGTTTTCTGTGTTTTTAATGTGTATTGTGTAAGTGCAACTTGACAATGGAATTAGGGTCCCGAAACGCGTCGTAACATTTTAACGACCTAAATAAGTCACATGACGGACCAATAACAGGTAATATGTAATATCGTTATAATTATATTATCCTATATATTACTAATTACATTTCATGAGTGTTTTTGTTGAAATAATGATAGTAAGATCTCTCTTTCAACATCTAACCTTAAGCTACATTTACAAAATTTGTTTTATTTTCTTGACAAAATGTGAGTTCGGTTAATTTAGTTATTATTAATATGTCGAAGTATTAAGAATAATTTATTTTTATAAATCTAAAAGTTCTAAAAGTTGTACTTAAATTTAGAAAATGATGATTATCTTGTTGAAAACTAATTTTGAGATTATTCTAAATTTAGGCTTTAATTAGGGGGACATAAATTATCATATATCCTTTCACTATTCTTTAATATTAACCCAAATCAGAAACGTAGGGTACTACAATATACTTGTATTCAATTTAAACTTGAACACATGACTTCAATAGTATAAAAATGTTAATAGTTTGTGTTTTGTTTAACTATATTCTAAACAATGTGGGATGTACAATGTGTAAGAAACTAGTTTAGTGAAATGCATAATTATTTTTTTCTAAATTATAAAATTAGTTTTCTCTAAATAATAAAAATTTCAGTCGTATTGACAAACCTGAATTTTTTACCTGTTCTATTTCCACCTGTTGATGGGATACAAGCGTCCAGAAATACAACCTTTGCTTTGCTAGGTTTTCCCGGTTTGCCTCTGATTTTACTTGGAGTTTTATGGGTCGGTGTGACGTCAGTGCCGATATTTTCTACTTGAGCGATTTGTGCCACTTCTGGGCTCATGAAGGCTTCTTGTAACGGAGCCGTCATCGGCGGGTGTTGCACAACAGCTGCAAAGAAAAACATTCTTTAACAGTTAGACAATGTCAGTCTCTTAGTACGTGGTACGATTTTTGTTTTACTTAAAACGTAAAAAATATTTTCTTCTATGCTTGCATATTAAGGAAGATTTTGTTTTTGAACGTATTATAAAAATAAACAACAAAACAAAAAATAAAATAATTCCATCACACAGCTTAACCTCTGCATGTGTTGAAGTGCAGCTATTATTGCTAGAAGTCCTATGTGTGAGCTTGATTTGCCAGATAAGGGGGTATAAACCTCTTTTTCTATTGTGGAATGAAACATTTATCCTGAAAGGTGATTGATTGGGTCATATAAGCCGTCTGTGTAGATATGCACAAAAAATCCAGGTACTTAATAGTTCCCAATTAGGTACATCTCCCAATGTTGGCCACAGCCATTGTAGCATTGAATTGCTCGTAGGAAATATGGATGGAGAGTTGAGGTTCTGTTGTTGCTTGAGCTTTTCAGTTCTGAATCTGAAGGAACGTTACAAATCACAAGCTTGGAAGAAATTGAATGAGAAGTGGTTGTGCCCTCGACTGGATTTGAGAAGGTATCATTAAGCAGGAAAGTATTGGCGAAATGTTTTACATTTAAAAAAATTACAAATAAAGAATGAACAGTCAAACAAACAAAAAATGTACTATATTGTAAAGCATAAATGTCAGCTAAATAAATAAAATATAATGTTATGCTATGTATACCATTTGAGCATTACTACTTATTCAATAACCGTAATAACCTACATAGTTAAGATTTCACAGTGATCTATTTTTAAAAGAAATTTCAATATTAGAAATTAAATTGAAAAGTTTTTAGAAGATTATTGCACAAATAATGAACGGTACACATGATTAAGTATACAGATTGAACAGGTAGTTACAATATTAGCTATATGAATGCAGATAAAATCCCAAAGAGCAATTGGGGAAATTTTTAATGAAAAATAGTGTGTTCTGGGGAAATTTTGAGAGCTATAGTCTGTACAAACAATCATGCGCTCTAAGCCATAAAATCGCCACTCACACGGCCTACCTGCTTAAGGAGGCGCTACCCTGTCCTCCATATTGAATTTGATTCCCGTAAGAGCAATGCTACAGAATAAGTCATTTTTTCCGTTAATTCGCGGAATAAATTTGAAAATTTGGTTTCATTTTGAAGTAGCCTACTGTCATATGCGGATGTTGATTGCTGAATACATTTTCAAAAACCGTTATATTGTTTTCATAAACGTATGATATAAATAGTATAAAATAGTAAACTTTATTAAGTTTTTACTCGGTTGCAAAAAGAGATATTGCAAAAAACCTTAGCAATCTTACTTCTTACTTCTTCATACGAGCTTCCGGCCTCAGGTAATGCC
>JAGFPH010020419.1:1515-14252 GCA_018207615.1 Philaenus spumarius | reverse complement strand
ATTAGCGCTAATAATATTCAGGCGTCGTATTCTTTGCGGACATTCGTCATTGTATTTTAAATAATATTTCAACAATAGTAGTTCATAAAATTTTCATAAATTGTATTCGGGCATCGTTTTTTTTCGCGGACATACGCTGTTGTACCCTATATTACATTGCGTTTTATAAAATTAGCGCTAATAATATTCAGGCGTCGTATTCTTTGCGGACATTCGTCATTGTATTTTAAATAATATTTCAACAATAGTAGTTCATAAAATTTTCATAAACTGTATTCGGGCATCGTTTTTTTTTCGCGAACATACGCTGTTGTACCCTATATTACATTGCGTTTTATAAAATAAGCGCTAATAATATTCGGGAGTCGCATTCTTTAAGGACATTCATCATTGTATTTTAAATAATATTTCAACAATAGTAGTTCATAAAATTTTCATAAATTGTATTCGGGCATCGTTTTTTTTCGCGGACATACGCTGTTGTACCCTATATTACATTGCGTTTTATAAAATTAGCGCTAATAATATTCAGGCATCGTATTCTTTGCGGACATTCGTCACTGTATTTTAAATAGTATTTGAACAATGGTAGTTGATAAAATGGCATAATTTGTATTTGGGCATCGATTTTTTTTGCCGAAATACGCTGTTGTATATTACATTGCGTTCTAATGCCGGCGTTTTGTAAAATTAAAGTAAATAATATTATGTCGTATTCTTTTGCGTACATTCGTCATTGTATTTTAAATAGTATTTGAACAATGGTAGTTGATAAAATTGGCACAAATGATTTTCGGGCATCGATTTTTTCGCGGAAATACGCTGTTGTATATTGCATTGCGTTTTAATGCCGGCATTTTAAAAAATCAACGCTAATAATATTATTCGGTTGTCGTATTCTTCCGACCGGGAAACAATAATTTTGGACTTCACAGAACAAATCACCGCCTCGGCAATTGCTAAACGTAGCTACAGTCGTTCGCTGCGCGTTAGAACTGCTTTATCTAATTTAATGTACCGACAAGACGCCGATTCATGTGGACGCGGCGGTAACGCTGTCGCTCGTGAGCACCGATCTCATACTAACTCCGATTTAACTAAATGCTTCCGCTGGACGCAACTGCCGAATTTCTGGGTGTCGCTCGTGCGAACCAGCCCTTGTAGTCCGAACGAGCGTATTTGTAGTGTTGATAAGCCATAAATATATAAACTTTATTTCTTGGATTCGACAAAATGTTCGGGAAAAGTCGGGAAAAAGTCGGGAATTTTATATGGGAAATTTGCTAGACACCCTGTAATACTATTTAGAATATTGGGAGCTGTAGGCTATAGCTCAGTTGGTAGGCTGGCCTTGTAATTGAAGGGTTAGTGTATCTGATTTGTAAGGTCAGGGTCCCTAACCTTTTATCATATTTATGTATATTAATGTAAAAAGTCTTTAAGAAAGCATTTGTTTGTTTAAGTACTGTATTAATTTTGTAAACCATAGTTTGCACTGCAGCTATTCGTGTTATATATAATTATACCCGATAAGTAGTTAAAAAAATCACGACCACGCATAGTTAGTGATGTATGTGTGAAGTTACTGTACAGTTTTTATGAGAAAGGTTGTAATAGCTCTAAATCTAACATTTAACTATATATGTTTTAATCTCTTTGGCATAAGTAGCAAAACAGATGTCAATGAGGGTCTCACTTCGTTTGGTGGCAAACCAAATCCACATTTCGTTATTTAGAAACGGGTGAAAACTGAGTTGCAAGATTTGTTTACATAGTTACATGTATATAAGCTTAATAAAACATTAAAACAATACATTTGTAGTTTTAGTAATACAAGTCGTCAATTTACGCTAAAAAATGAACCAAAAAATTAACATCATATTTGAGGAAACAAGTAAAGTTAGACAAATAATTAACTAATTGTTATAAAATATCAATAGAACATTGTAATAGATTTTTATATTGACAAATAAACTATCAACCCGCTTATTAAGTTTAGTAGATATTTTATTTAAAGAAATACAACAAATGAAAAAAACAGTACATTTAGTAACACATACAAGAATTGAATTGTGCTGCAAGCCAAGCAATTATAACAAAGAATAATGAAAACATATGTAGGCCTATGTATATTTAAATAAAGGTAGCAGTGTTCATGTAGTGTTTTTATTCCAACACTTCCTCCAAAACACTACATGCTAGACTTTAGCTGATAATTTCAGAACTCCAATACTGGAACGAAGATAGATGAATCTATTTTTATCTAATGGCTTGGTAAATAAGTCTGCAAACTGCTTTTGTCCATCAATATGTTCCAACTTCAGCTCTCCATTTAGATATTTTTCTCGTACATAGAAGTATCTGATGTCAATATGTTTTGATCTTTTATGATATTCAGGGTTCTTTGCTAATTTTATCGTACTTGCATTATCCACATAAAGTGTTGGAAGTTGATTAAAACACAATAGTTCTGTTAATAATCGTTTGATCCATATTAATTATTTTGCTCCTTCACTTGCAGCTATTAATTCAGCTTCAGTAGTTGAGAGAGAAACTGTTCTTTGAAGTTGACTAGTCCAGGAAATTGCTCCTCCAGCTAATACTACAACAACTCCAGTTGTTGATCTACGTGATGAGGTATCACCACCAAAATCAGCATCACTGTATATTCTTAGGGATTTTCCATCATTTTTGTACCTTATGCAATACCCACTAGTTCCTTTCAAATATTTAAAAATATGTTTTACATTACTCCAATCTTTTTCAGTAGGATTTTCCATTGCACGTGCCGCTTTGTTAACACTGAAAGCAATGTCTGGACGAGTTGCAGCAGTAAGATACATAAGGCTTCCAACTGCTTCACGATAAGGAACTTTTCCTTTTACATTTGGACTATATTCCACTTCTTCTTTACCGATGGGAGTTGATACTGCGTTGGCCTCATACATCCCAAAACGTCTCAATATTTTATTTGTATATTCTTCTTAATTAATACTGATTGATCCATCACCATCATATTTAATCTGCATACCTAGAAAGTTTTCCAAAGAGCCAGTAGTAATTTTAAATTCAGTCTGTAAAAGTTTCAAAAAACTTTTGATTTCTTGTTCATCAGTTCCAACTAGTAGACCATCATCAACGTAAATAGCAGCATATAGAGTTTTTTCTTGATTAATTCGATAAAAAACACAAGGATCAGCTGTACTAGTTTTAAAACCTGTTTTTTTCATAAATTCCATAAAGCGCTTATTCCAACAACGTGGAGCTTGCTTTAGACCATAGAGACTCTTTTTCAATAGGCATACTCGGTCGGTCCCATCTTCAAATCCTTCAGGCTGTTCAAAATAGACTTCCTCCTGCAGCATACTACAAAAAGGCTGTTTTAACGTCAAACTGCTTAATTTTCATTCCTTTTATTGCAGCAATAGCCAAAAGTGTTCTTATGGAGTCATAGCGAGCGACTGGACTAAAAGTTTCATCATAGTCAATTCCGTATTTTTGTACATAGCCTTTTGCTACTAATCGTGCTTTGTATCGACTTTCTCCATTGATTGGAGGCTTTACTCTAAAAACCCAACGATTTTTAATTACATTTACATTATCAGGTCGCTGTACAAGGTTCCAGGTTTCATTTTCCTGTAGAGACTCTATTTCATCATTCATTGCCTTTTTCCTTTTGACGAGTTTTCATGGCTTCGTTGTACGACTTTGGATTGTCATCATCATTTTCTTTTGGTAATTCTGATAACATCACGAAATCACCTGAGTTCATCCAATCTGGTTGTTTTCTATCACGAGAACTTTGTCGTATTTCATTGACTGTTTCTTCTAAAATATTGTTGACTTCATTGTTATCATTTATATCAATCTCTTCATTGACACTTTTATCCAGATAATTATTATCTTTGTACAGTATATTGAATTGATTTTAAATTACATTTTCTTTGTCTTTTTCGTCTATATGACTAACTTCTGCATTTTGTTGAATATTGCACACATTTTCAGTCTACAATACATCATGACTACAAATTATCTTTCTTTTATATCCATCTTTGTCATTAACATATCCAACCATATATCCAAAAACTGATTTATTATCAAACTTTGATCTAAATTGCTTTGGAATATGTAGGCCCTACTTAACAACCAGTACCAAATACTTTTAGAAGATTTAGTTTTTCAACCTCTCTTTTATACCAGAGTTCATTTGGAAACTTATTTGCGACTTTAGTTTTTCCTGTGCGATTTAAAATGTATACTGCAATATTACACGCTTCTGCCCATAAGAATTGTGGCAGCTTGCTTGCACTAAGCATAGATCGAGCAGCTTCTACTATAGTCCTATTTTCTCGTTCCGCTGTGCCATTTTGCTGAGGAGTGTAAGGCGGTGAGATGATGTGATCAATCCCTCTTCGACTTAACAGATTAACAACTTGTTTATTTATAAATTCACCTCCACCATCGCATCGCAATTTTCTGACTGTATGTCCATTTGTTGCAGCTTCATTTAGAAATTGTTCAAGAGCTTTACTTACTTCATTCTTATTTTTCAGAAAAAATATTCTTCTATATTTACTGTAGTCATCTTTAAAGCATACATAATATCGCGATCCACCTAAAGATGTTGTTTTCATCGGTTCATTAACATCAGTATGAATTAATTCTGCCGTTTCTTCAGATTGACTAGGTCTCTTTTTCATCTGTAATATCTATGTTCATACGTCGTAGTATTTGCTTAACATAATTTTTATTCTGATGAGTAAAACGTTCATGATACAGCTGTAGAGTATCATTTTCTTTCGAAAGATTCACTTGTGCAGCAGATGTTAAGTTTACCGTATGCATGTTCAAGATATACAATTCATTGCTTAAATACCCTGTTGCAACTAATTTTTTGTTTTCTTTTCTAACTATTTTAACTGTTTCTTCATCTAATATTGTTTTCAAACCCTTATTTGCCGCTGCTTTCACTGAGAATAGATTAATACTCGCATCAGGTACATACCAAACATTTTCTAACCTTGCATTTTCCCATTCATTGTTGATATATACTTTAACATTTACAGTACCATGACCATATGCTAACATTACAGCATCTTTTTTTACCAAGACATATTTTCTCAGGAGTACAAAACTTGGTTAATGATACGAAATGATGTTTATTAGGAGAAATGTGCTTTGAAGCACCACTATCACAGCACCAGTAATCAGCTGCAATGATATTTTCACAATTAGCCTTCAAACTATAAGGCTATAAAAGCAGTAGTTTTACCATTGAATTCAGTTTTAGGCTTTTCATTACAATTTTTACTCATTTTGAAAGTTTTTGAGCGACATTCTGCTGCTCAGTGACCAGTTTTTCCACATTTGTTGCAGGGAAATTTTTGTTTTGCACTAGCAAGTTTTTCGGAACTCACATTCTTTTTAAAACCTGATTTATTCTTGAATTTAGTGTCTTTTGTCATAAAAGCCACTTCATTTACTTAGGTTTTATTTGATAATTCACATGCTTCGATAGAACAAAGTTTTTCAATAAGTAGATTTAATTTCTGTTGATCCGTAGGGATTGTATCCCACAAGTCTTTAAAATTATTGTACTCTCTTCCTAAGGTTGACAATATTCTTCCGTTCAATATCCTTTCAGATAACTTGTTTTCATTATGATTTTCTAATTCAGTATTTAAGTCGACGAATAACTTCTGCAGTTTAGCTACATGAACAGTAATATCTTCTTTGTCATCTTTTTTAGCTTGAAAAAATGATTTAATTAACATATTCAAACGTTGAGTACTACTACGTTCAAAACGAGCACATAGCTTATCCCATATATCTGCTGCATGAGCACTAATTCTGCTATCGTTTTGCTCAGTGCTCTTGCAATGATACTTGCTGCTTTTGCATCATTCCATATTTGTAATTCTTTTTTTTGTTCAGAAGTTTCATTTGTTACTGAAAGTACAGGACATTTCGATTCACCATTAACAATACTTTCAAGGTTATACGCACGAAATATCATGTTCATGTGCCATTTCCATTTTGCCCAGTCTTCAGGACCTTCTAACTTATCGACTTGTATTTTTAACTCATTGTTCGATGGTCATTTTCTTTCATGTCTTCAGTGTTACCTCTGTTTTAAGATAAATTGACAGTTTTGTGGTTAAGATCAAGTGTCTTTTTTTTATAAGTTGTTACTGATTAAATTTTTGTTGTGCTTAGGTCTGCATCTATATTAAATGAACCTGATCCCTTGGACATTAGTGACATTAAAGATGTAAGTAGAATACATTTTATTAGTATTACAATTAATGCATATCTATAATTTCAACATACCCACTTGTAACATATGCAGTTCTTCAATGCGTATAAATTAAAAAAGTAGCATTATTATTAGTTTTACTATTCATAATCAATCGTCATTGCAGAGAATTAAATGAATTAATAATATTTTTTTAAAAACAGACAGTAATTTCAAAGTAAGTCACATTTTTGTTAAGCAGGCAGTTTAAAATTATTTAAATAAAAAAGACAGTATGATTCTAAAATGTAGTACAGTTTATAAAGACGATGTTAACAATTTTAAAACGTTCACGGCTTGAATGGACAGGATAAACAATTGGGGCACATTTATTACACAAAACATTCTAGAAACTTCGAGAAAGATTAGCGGAAGTGAAGCTTAGTGCTTAGAATGCACATGGCTTTAGCACTTAGCAGTCTTAGAGCTGATTCGGTGATCAGACATGTGTCTGTTTGTTCTGCTGCAAGTGGAACAATTATTTGTATAAGTGATAGAGTTTGTCTCATACAATTGGAGAGGAATTAAATAGATATTTAATTGAGAAGTAATAGGAAGTAGGAGTATAAATCTTCTTCGTATTGGTGAAAATGTCATATTTTCAGTAATCTTAATGTGTTAGAGAGTTATGATGGTGTTGCAACGCAGTTAGGAAAGGAACACTATAGTATTGTGTAATTTGCCCTGTGTATGTGTTTTTGTTAAAAGAACTTGAACAGTTACAAAAAGTAAAGTCTTACGAACGGGATATTTTGGTTTGTGTAACAAACATTTCAAAATCTAGTACCTACAGTAAAGAAAGGAAATTTGCAAGTATTCAAACTTACTATTTTGTTTTTTATTATTTTTATAAGCTATCTGCACTTTTTCTTAAAATAACTTTTCAAAATTAGCACATTTATATCAGTCATTATGTGAGTCAATTTCTTTTGTTTTGCATCCATTCAATTCCCAAAATACTGTACTTGTACAGTGATCGAACCTACTGAGACGGATTACGCAATAGGCCTATCCACTCAATGAAATATTTTTTCATTTTATTTGTAAAATCTACTAAGTCCTTCAGACACCAATATACAGAGCAAGTTAGGCTAACTTTTCATGTTCAAAGTTGTTTGAATCTCAGCAGCCAAATGAAACAAGCTGGCTAGAGAACAATGGAAAAATTATTTAAATAAAAAAGTTGTTTTTAAAGTATCAAAATATGTAGAATAATCATGGTAATAAAAAAGTCAAATCACAATTTGGAATTAAATAAAGGAATAAAAAGTTATTAGCAAAATAAAAGTGAGGAAAAAAGTTAAAAGTCAGAATTTTGAAAATTTTAAAAATCTTTATAAGGGTATTCAGAGACCATTAGAAAAATAGACAAATTACGAAAAAAGTTTTTGTTAAAATTAAATGGTAAATATAAAAATAATTAAATAAAAAGTAATTAAAAAAGGAAAATTAAATCAAAGTAGTTTAAAGTACAGTTTTAGTAAAAAGTAGTAAATTAATTAAAATAAATAAAGATTTTAACAAAATTAGTCACGTTTAAATAATATCAAAGAATAAATTTAAGAGTTATTAACGTTTTTAGGTAAAAAAGTAAAATGCCTATTTTCACCTATAAATAAAGGGTTAATAGAAAAAATGATAAGATATAAAAATAGAGATAATAATTAGTATAAAATGTCAAAACCTGTGAAAGATAGAAAAAAGGATTAATTTAAGGTAAAAGGGGTGTTAACATATTTAGACAAAAAGTGATGATACGAAAAGGACAATAACTCAACCAATAATTAACCAATTCAAAAACGGTAAAAGACTAGTTTAGTGGAAAGACGTAAACAATACTGTATGACCATAAAAAATATAAAAAACTTTATAATTTGGAAAAACCGCGAGTCAAGAAAAACGCGATCGCGAAAAAGGTGTGGAACGGGAACGCGACGTCGTACAACTACGAATCGAGTTTGTGCGTAGCCAGTAAACCAAGCTGAACAAAATGACATCATCCAGAACCCGATCCGATCACGGGAAGCCGAGTTACAGGAATTTGGGAATAAATGGTCACAAAACTCGCAAACCAAAAGGAACAGGCAGAAGTTGATTATTTTTCTTGAAGAGAATTGTCGGTCGACCAAAGGTAAAGACACGCCCATTCTACAGTCTAGCCAATATAATTGCCAATGTACCAAATCGATTAATTTTAAAAACAATACCAAAAATATAACTTTTACATATATTCGGGTAGAGAAAACAACCAGGATTATGGGAAAAATAAGGAAAAAATTCTATGGTAATTACAGCCCGAGCGCCACACCAAAAACAAAAGGGAAATTGAATAAAAGGGTTGGTAGGCTAATATAGGCCTTTGCCGGAGCTTACCGAAAAACGCGGTTCGCCTCGTCAGTCTTCATCGAAACTCCGGGAAAGTCTCTACGCTTCTCGTTAGATCATCGTATCACAGCAGAGTATAAGTTTTTGCAGGAGTTAACCGTAAAACGCGGGTCACTTCAACAGTCGTAATAGAAACTCCGGGAAAGTCTCCACGCTTCTCGTTAGATCATCGTATCACAGCAGAGCATAATAAATTCAAAGATTTTAATACTTCGTAAATTTAAATATTTAGTAAAGTATACAACAGAAAAAAAATCAATCTAGTTCATAGCGTAGTAAAATAAACGCTATATTTCGTCGAAAATACTATCGCCGAGAACTTCAAGGGAAGATCCAGGGTAACAGCGGCGAGGTCTGTTATCACGTGGCATCCGAACTCACAGGAGGAATCCAGACGAATTCATGGAAAGGCGACATCGAAGGACAAGATCCCGGACTTCCAGAACAGCGTTCCAGATCGGGACTTCTAGAACATCGCACCAATCCCGGACTCAGGATCTCCAAGAAGGAATACACCGTATACGAAACAAGGTAGTGTCGGAGACACCTTTATAATTTTTCATAGTTTACAGCATTGACGAGTAGGGCTTTACTTTTAAAATTTTTAATATTTAAATTTTGGGGAATAAAATTTATAAAAAATAAATTTAAACATATTCTATCTATCTTTCACAAAAAGGTTATTTTTTATTGATTTTGAAGTTAAATTGTGTAGAGAAAATTTCACAAAAATTTAGCTAAGGAATTTTTTTTTGTATTTTAAGGATAAAGGATCCGATTGTTAAATTATATAAATAATATAAAATAAGAGTGATTAAAGTTTATATTTTATTTTCCAAACAAAAGAATCTTTTATTCAGAGTAAATTACCAAAACCAATTTTAATTTTAAGAAGTGCTAATATTAAGGAAGGATTGGTTGGATATAACGAAGATTACTGTTCTCCGAAAGGCACGACTCCGGGCAGAGTTTAGTCTCTAAAAAATTAAATATCATAAATATTCCTTAGCAAAAAATAATTAAGGGTTTTATCGTAAGGTAAGAAACTAACGATAAATATCCTTGCAAAGACGAGCTACCCGCTTGACTTGACTGGTAGAGCTAGCCAGGACCCAAAAAAGGAATTTTCACTAAAGGTAATCAATTTAATTATTTTAAACACTAATTAGTTAAATTGCGAAAAGCGAGGTTGAACTGAGCTAAGGGGGTAGTAGATCGTTGCACTACGAAACTCTAAACTTAATAATTTTTATAAAGAATAATATTGGTTTATCACGTGTAACAGTTCTGGTAGGATTCTGGCTGTGTGACGTCACAGTCATATGGTTTGCAGTGCTGTTCTGTTGGGAACTGGGTCAGTATGTTACAGGCGGTTCTTTAAAATATGGAAGTTTAATATATAAGCGTGTGTTATAGAGGATTGTTTACAAATAATAAGTACACTTTGAGGTTATAAATTTAAATAACTCAATTTAAGCTTTCAATTGAAACATAATTAAATTTGTATAAACAATAATTAACAGTTTATAAATATAAACACATTCTATATAATCTTTTAATAATTAACAGGTATTGTTTTTAACTTTGAAACTTTTGCTAGCCGAGACAAACATTTTTTGTATATATTTAACCATTATAAAGTTATTTTGTTTATGATTATTTTCATACAGCTTTTACATTAAATTTGAATGCAGTGGGTCGTCTACTTACAAGCTCAATGTGTTCATAGCACTATTGTCCCATGGCCAAAGTAACTGTTTGTACAATTAATTGAATAAAGAAGAATTAAGATTATTGGTAAACTCCATTCCCCAGTACCTTCTTCCTACCTAACCTTCTACCCCTCCACTTATTTTTGTTTTGGTTATACTGGCCAGTTTCTCGCATCAGATCAATAAATTAAAACACATCAGTTTAAGATACTGGATTGTTGGGTTAGGGTATATTTTTGCATCCGAAGGAGTCAATAAGACAAACTTGCTCTCAAAGTACACAGGAAACCTACACAAGCAGACCTTACCATACACACCACTTATAATCATCCCTACAACCACAAAATGTGAGATTATATTTGTTTCATACTTAGAGCACTCAACTTACCTGTGAACAAAACAGATTTAGACCAGGAAATAAAAACAATAAAACAGCTACATCAAATGGATGCGAACACACAATAATAGATTGAATTATAAAAAAGAAAAGTAATATTAACCAAATAACAAAAAAAAAAAAATCCTAAATACATTTCTATTGAATACCAATGGGATAATAGAAAATATCACAGAAAAGTACTCCCAAAACAAAGTTACAAACTAGCCTATAAAACTAAAAATAGCTAGAGCTTTTGGAAAACTAAAGTGTAGCGAACCGCTACTTCTTCAAGTTATCGTTTACGCTATCTGTATTGTAAATATTGTAAATGTTGTAGAACCAAATGTAAATAAAACACTCCAAGGGTGAGAGAGAGATGATGCAATACGGGTAGGGGTTAATGCGTGCGCAACTCGCCCCACTCCTTGATTTACGCTATAAAACTGGCTGCTATCCATAGCAGCGTCATTCTGTTTCACAGAGTCGCCTGAACAACATCTCTCTCTCTCTCCACGCTACCTATCTAACAAAAACTCTTGTTAATTCTTTACTCCTGGCAGAACTTCCTATACATTTCCTCACTCGTTATCTGGAGGCTGATCCCTCTAGGACGAGTCCTTCCTACTGTGATCTGTCGGCTGATCCCGGCAGCACAGTCTGCTCCGCTCGTTATCTGGAGGCTTATTCCTCCAGGACGAGTCCTTCCTACTGTGATCTGTCGGCTGATCCGGGCAGCACAGTCTGCTAACCTCGTTATCTGGAAGCTGATCCCTCCAGGACGATCATTCCTTCCAAGTCTTTCATGAATACGCATATTGTCGTAGCCCTTCTGTAAGGACCCTCAGGCTTAACCTAACAAACCAGTAAAGTTACGACAATTGGTGACCCCGACGTGATCTACAAGACAATACGATGCCGCAAGATCCACAAGCAGAGGCAGCTGCAGATCCAGTTGCTGCGGTCAACTTTCAAGCACGCCTACCACCATTCTGGGAGGAAGATCCAACGTTATGGTTCATACAAGTAGAGACTGTATTTAGCACGAATAGAGTCATCGCAGAAGATAGAAGGTTCCAAATCGTCATCAGCCAGCTACCTTACAAGATCCTCATGCAAGTCGCCGACTTGGCAAGAGAACAAGGGACCAACCCTTACACTACTTTAAAGGAGAGGCTGATCACAACTTTCAGCCAGAGTCAAGAACGCCGCATCCTACGCGTGTTAGAAGATACTCAATTAGGAGACTTGAAACCATCACAACTCCTACGCGAGATGCAAAGCCTAGCGTCTAATGCATTGACCAACGAAGTTCTGAAAACTATCTGCCTCAGGGCGCTACCAGTCCATGTCAAAGGGATTCTAGCCGCAATCTCGGAGGATAGTCTCGAACAACTCGCCAGGATAGCCGACAAGGTTACGGAAGTCAACTTGGTCAGCGCAGTCTCAACAAGACCTAGTACAAGCACCAGCACCTCACTGGAGAGCCTCATAAGCGAAGTACGGAGCTTACGACGGGACATGACTACATTGGCAGCCCGAAGGAAGTCACGTGACCCAACGCCAAGAGGTCGTGCATCCTCAGTGGTGCGAAGCAAGAAACCTACTACACAAGGACTCTGCTTTTATCACTAACGATTTGGAGCTCAAGCAAAGAAATGTCGGAAGCCCTGCTCTTGGAAACCGAAAACTCCTACAGAGGAGTTAAACTAGAGTCAGCGACGGCCAAGACGGAACCCGTCACTGGAACACCTTACCGTGGTCTTTTTGTTACAGACCGTCAGACAGGGGAAGGATTCCTTATAGACACCGGTGCAGCCGTTTCCATCTTGCCCAACCGGAAAAAAACAGGCAAACCGTCCACCGAATATTTCTTATATGCCGCCAATGGGACACGTATAAATACCTATGGCTCGATACACAGAAAGCTTGACTTCGGAGTGAGACGCCTTTTTCCATGGACGTTCAT
>JAGFPH010020417.1:0-12874 GCA_018207615.1 Philaenus spumarius | reverse complement strand
TGGCGTGCGAAGCACGCAATGCTTTGTGTATTGAAGACAATCCCAATGTGTGGAATGGCGTGCGAAGCACGCAATGCTTTGTGTATTGAAGACAATCCCAATATGTGGAATGGCGTGCGAACCATTTTGCAGCTATTCAGCACCGTCGCGAATAGACCTATTTTCCAATTTGTTGGTCGAAACCCTAAAATATCGGTCTATAAACTTAATTTTGGAAATTTGCTCAACTCACGTCAGCGGTTCAGCTGCGTGGTCGAATTATTTTTATTTTGTTATTAGGGATAAAGAAGTCCACAGCCCTGCGGCTCAAGATATTATCCTTTATAATATATTGTGGTATAATTTTCCCTTTAATTATCCCAGATCCTTTCCAGGAAACTTGTACCAAGGAGGGGCTTATGATCAAGAACACGGAACTCTTCCGGGCTAACAACCGCACCTCCGCGTGCAGCGAATCTCCTGATCTCAATCCCAAGGGAGCAGAATAGACAGTCCTGTGAAACCGGCCCAATTTTGTGTGGCAATACTTGGCCGGGCAGTGACCAGTAAGGATTCCTACAGTCCGTCTAAGCTTGTGTCTACCCATCAATAGAAGCTTTTGAGCTTTCGACTTAGAGAGGCAGATGAACATTTCTGGCTGACTAAGGCCAGCATCGTTCCAGTGTGAGGACCAATTTTTCTCCGCCCAAGTTTTAACAAAATTTCTTAGGCATACAACAGAAAGAATCTGGCCCAATTGAGGCCTTTTTGTCGCAACTATAGCAAGGCGCTCGGCCGCCTCATTACCCTTGAAGAGTCACCCATTTAAGAGTAACTTCACTAACTCCAGCCAGTTCATTCACTATTTTGAAGCGGCCACAAACTAGCCTTGATTACAGCGCCTTTAAGGTATTTCAGCTATGAACCCTAGATTTCACTAGCGCAGGGTTCAATAGCGACAACAGCAGTCTGAAAAATCTATGGGAAGGAACCCTAGGTTTTAAACAGACTACTAGGACCATACTCTGGCTCCGCTGTTTGTTTTGGAGCCATCTGTATACCATTCTACCTGGACCGAGTTCAACACCTCCTGAAGCCCATCGATCTTGAACGTGAAAGAGTGGTCGAATATTAGTTTAAAAAGTGGTTAATATATAGGTGGTTAGATTATAAAAATAAGATGGTTTTTATTCGGTAGGTTAGCTTATAGTATGCAAAATTATTAATGTACTAGTTAGCCCCGTGAAGAATCACAGGCAGGTTAATTAGATACACTACAAATGCATCGTTTAAAAAAATACTATTTAAAAACAACAGACTTTATCTAGGTCTAACTAATTATGATGACGGGATTTTTAACTCACTAAAAGTGTACAATTAATTATATGGATTATAAAACTGTATGTCTATTTGTTAACATTTTGTATTTATATACATTTTATATCCTATTACTTTAAATGAGTCATTCTTGTATCTATCTTTGTATCTGTCGCGGATCTCGAAAACGGCTCTAACGAATTCAAAGAAATTTTGAATTTAGGTGTAGTTTTGATTTTTAAGTACACCCATATAGTTGTATTTCGTGTAAAAACGCAATTTTTTTAGAAAATCGAATTTAAAAGTTGAAAAATGTTAACATAGGGACTTATGGGTTGCCATGTTGGTTACAAAATAACAACGAAATAGTAAATAAAGCGATCAAAACAGCTGTTTATAAACAAGCCAATATATACTGTTTTAGCTCGTTGGAAATAGAGTGGAATAGAACTGAGATTGAGTATTATCCAAAATCAGCTGTTCATTGGATAGTTTTTAATTACTGTTAAAAAACAAACCAATTTATACTGTTTTACCACGTTGGAATTAGAATAAATTGGGCCTGATTTAACAATTTATTTATTAAAAAAAAGGTAAACTTGGAAAAGATGGATAAATTCTAATAGTCAATTTTGAAATATAGGCCTGGCTCATTTCTGAAAAATTGTATTGAGGTTATGTTAATCCTGCAATAATTTGTACTATATTTAGGCCTGGTTTCAAAACTTTAGTTGACAGAAGATAGTAGAACTAGGACTAAAATCGTAACGAAAGCCTCTCACGTTTCTAAAACATGTATTTGAGGTTGTAATTAATCTTGCAATTACTGTTAATATATTTAAGGCTGATTTCTTAATTTTAGTTGACAGAAGATTAACCAGATTCTCTAGCGAATTTTCCAACTGCGAGCGAAGCGAAGCAGCAATCTGAGGCCGAAGGACGAGGCGGGGTTGGGACGCGAAGCGTCAGGGGCAGAGCCCCTAATATTTTGAAATCATAAAAATATTATCTTTTAATTGCATTATATTTTATATTGATAGATGAAATGATTTAGAAGTTATTAATATTATAGTGAAGAAATTAATATTCGAATATGATTATATGTTAGACGAAGATGTACGAATGTTTCCGAAGTTAGACGAATAGGTCTAAAAACAAATGATACATTTTTAGGCTCCTTTAAATCTGTATTAACGAATATATTGATGAAAAAGGTTGTATTTATATACAGTTTAAAACCTCAAAGGAAATCTTATAACGTATTATAGCATACATTAGTTCTATAACTCATATTTAAAAAAAATCAACTTCACAAGAAACTATAATGATTGGAGTTGTAAACATAACCCAAAAGTACGCTACAGATGACGGGTTAAATCAGCTGTTATATTATATGTTACGCACGTACGTATGTACGAACCGTACGGACGTACATTCGCTTTTATAGGAGTTGATGGTTAAGTTGTACATAGATTATTAATAAAAGTTATTGTAATGTCAAATTTAAGTAGAACATAATTCGAGTACGCAGCTGAACCGCTGACGTGAGCTGAACTAATTTTCCAAATTTAGTTTATTATGTGATTTAGGGTTTCAAACAACTATTTGGGAAATTCGTCTACTCACGAAGGCGCTGAATAGCTGACTGCGCGTACGAAATACATTACAGTCGCAGAGGAAACACTCGCTTTGGGGCCTGGAATAGTAGGCTGCTTCGCTTCGCTCGCTTTTATGGTACTTGTATAATATTTTACGTTTTGATCGACCTTGGGGGGGAATCGGACGGGCTGTAAGGTAAAAGAAACATGTGTTTTCAGTTGTTGGAGTTTTTGCTGTCAAATTCGTCCGAAGCTACTTAGAAAACCAACGTTTGTAATTGTTAGTTGATCTGTATTTACTAACAGACAGTGTTGAATTTGGGTTAGTTAGTTAAATAATATTTGTTGAATAAAAACTTGTTAAGGCCTGGTAGAGCAAATAGGCACGGATCAGACGAAAAGTGAAACGCCTTCAACCGACAAGGAAAGAATAGTGTCTACTCTCTCTGTCAAATGCGTCATACGCCCTCTACACGCCTGTGCGTATACGTAGCATTTTCCCTAGCTGAGGTAGCAAGGGTTGCCCCGATTGAAACCAGTGTTGAAACGGTACCCCTGATTGGGAAGAAAGACAGTAGGTGTGGAAATAAAGAACAAAAAGAGCCAAAATCTCCGAAATTTGATGTCATGGACAGATTGAGAGGGCGTTTTTTGCATTCGAAAATTATATGAAAAAAATTTACCTACTTTTCATTTTACAATTTTTGAAAATTGCATTTGTGCAGTGCAAAATGCATTCGGAAAAATTCCTTTTTTAGAAGTTACTTAGAAAATAAACGGTACCAGGACTTGGCACGTACTTTCTCACAAACATATTTAAATTATTAAACAGATTCACTGTGACTTCATAACTGTAGGTGGGGTAGGAGAGGTGATTTATTCAAGTAGGAGATTAACTAATAAATATAATTATTATTATCCAGAGAGAAAACTGTTCGATCGATTTCGAACAAATTTGCACCAAACATGTCAATTAGGCCTGTATAGATGCACGAAAAAAGGTTTTGAAAATTTTTGAAAAACAACCCCGTTTATGGCCAAAAAAACCCCAAAATCAGTTATTATTATTATTATTAGCTAAACGAGAATTTTTAGAAAGATGCAGTTTTTTGCATATGGTAGGGTACATTAAAGGCTACAAATAAGCAAAATTGTATCAAAATCGTTAGAGCCGTTTTTTTATAAAAAAATAATAACAGATTTTTGGGGTTTTTTTTGCCAAAAAGGTTTTTTTTTCAAAAATGTTCAAAACCGTCTTTCGTGCATCTATACAGGCCTACTTGGTGCAAATTTGTTTGAAATCGATCGAATAGTTTTCGCTCTAGCTTTGTATACATACAGACAGACATTTCGTAAAAACCACTTTCTTGGACTCAGGGGGTCCCAAAACGGATTTTCCATAATAATCACAACATTGATTTTTTTTGCGATCGCTATACTTTCTCTATGCCATAGTATAGTGAGAAAGTAAAATTCATAACTTGGTTAATAACACTTGGAATGGACTCAAATCAGGTTCCTGACGGTTTTCGAGGTCTCCGATCCCGAAAATGACTTCCAAATTTTCCCATCCCCGACCTGGAGCTCAGGATTGCTGATGAACATCATCTCCGAGGCTTCTCCTGAAATTCACGCTCAAATGAAACGAAACTCCTCCCCTGGTGGGGGGTTTTCGGGCCGCTGATTTCAAATCTGGCATCGGCGACCACCCCCGGGGTAACTCGTGCAATGGAACCTGAACATCGACGACATCTCCTGGAGTTTTCCTGTAAAATTCACACTAACGAATCGAAAATCATATGAGGGGTTTTTTTTAGGCGCTCTTCTCGAGTCCGGCATGGGCGACCACACCCGGGTACCTGGTGCACCTTAACCTGAACATCGACTTCACCTCCGGGAGTTTTCCTGCAATATTCGCGCAAACGAACCGAAAATCGTTGTAGGACATGGCACATTCATGGATTGTGAGCTCCCAGCCCGGGCCCCCGAAAAACTTAATCCGGTCCTGTGCAGCTCGAGGCACCTAATTTGAGTCCATTCCAAGTGTGAATTAATCAAGTTATGAATTTTTTCCAAGCGAGTTCTGAAAATGCATTTTCCCGAATGTATTTTGCACTGCGCAAATGCAATTTTGAAAAATTTGTTTTTTCAGATAGCTTTTAGAAGCGAATGCAAAAAAACCCCACCTCAATCCGCCGCCCATCGTATCAAATTTCGGAGGTTGAGTGCTTTATTTACTCGCCTATAGGGAGATTAGTTTTAGTCTCTCCGTCACGTACGTAATATATATAGTCTACGCGCTTGAGTAGCATGTACTGTATTAATACGTAGCATAGGGAACTGAAGACGCTTTGCGTATCACACTGTACATTGGCTGTACATTGTTTACTTTGATTGATGTTAGTTGAAGTATTAAAGCTGACGGATGAAATCAGCTGTTTTATGTTTGAATCGTTGTTTATTATTTACTTCGTTCTTCAAAAGAAACTACTTTCAACAACAAACTGCAAACAACTGCTTCTAGAACCTAAGAATTTCATACACTTTCAAATATTTTGTCTGGGATGTGGCAAAGCCTATCGTGTCGCAATGCAAAGGGTAGAAGCGTCTCGACCTTTATTTCAAATGACAATCTATATAATATATAAAAGCGAAATACCACTTGGTATTTCACTCATCACAATTTCTCAAAAACTACCGAACGGATTGAAATGAAATTTGGTATGTAGCTTCCTCTAGGGCCATAGGTGCTCACTAAGAAAGGGTTTGAAAAAGTTATTAAAATACGATGTCTTCAAAACTACCGAACGGATTGGAATGAAATTTGGTATGTAGCTTCCTCTAGGGACATAGGTGCTCACTAAGAAAGGGTAAGAAAAATTGGAAATTTTAGGGGGGTTTGGGATATCAAAGTTATTAAATCACAATTTCTCCAAAATTACGGAACAGATTGGAATGAAATTTGGTATGTAGCTTCCTCTAGGGCCATAGGCGCTCGCTAAGAAAGGGTTAAAAAAAATTCTAAATTTTAGGGGGATCAAAGTTACTAAAATCATAATTTCAGATCTTTTATTATTATGACAATAGTGCTTTTATTATTTAAGATCTCTATATATAAAAGCCAAATACCACTCACTGACTGAACACTTAAAAAGAATACAATTACGTTAAAAATACTGAAAATACCAACCACCACGGGCAACGTCGTACGGGTCAGCTAGTACTACATACAAGTTACAACCGCCCTCAACACCTATGAAGTAAGACAGTAAAACACAGTTCATACGTAAACGCAAAGCGGCATACCGGCCACGCTTTCACCCACACACTTGAGCCGTAAATTATCCGCTTAACGTACTGCGCATGCGCGCGGCCCGCTTGCAATAACTGTGTCAGTTATATCTAAATAATTAACGATAAATCCCCCCCCCCCCCCCCAACAGACTCGAGAAACGCATAAACGTATTTAGTTTGAAATTTATGCATCGATATTTTCCAAAGATCGAAACAGTTATGGATATCGAATGAGATTGCGTGTTTACGATCTGATGTAATTTCATTATTCCCGGTTGTAAGTACGTTGCGATTGGATATCTTTATTTATATGGTTTTAATATTATTATATAACGGCAGTTAAAATTGTCCTAGTTAGTTTTTTAAATAAATCATTAAAGGTTGTCATTCAGTGCAAGTATGGGGTTATATGTAATCTCATATAATTGAAAAATTGTGTACATTTCTTATTAAAAAGCTGATTATGTTACCAAAGTACTCCTATTTTTCTTATACACTCTGAGATGGGAGAGAATCAATTGTGTTTATATACTGTTTTATTACATTTCAAGTATATACAGAAAGTGTTGAAATTAAAGTATCGTAGGCTGCCAAATTGTTTGCAAGTGAAAAATATATATTCTGGAATAACAATGTTAGAGCTTTACAAATACAGACGAATGTTACTCGAGTATTATAACTATTGATACACAGCTGTAATGCTTTGGGCTTTTATGTACAGAGCCATAACTTTTGTTTAATGTTTACTATTGGGCACTTTCGCTTGACTATGTTTCTGAAATCTCGCGTCACGCAACGTTTTGCGTAGACTCAAGTCAGAGCGTGGAAAGGGAATAGACGATACATCTATATATTATATAAAAGCGAAATACCACTCACTCACTCACTCATTACGATTTCTCAAAACTACCGAACGGATTGAAATGAAATTTGGTATGTAGCTTCCTCTAGGGCCATAGGTGCTTACTAAGAAAGGGTTTGAAAAAGTTCGGAATTTTAGGAGGGGTTTTGGGGATCAAAGTTACTAAAATCATAATTTTAGATCTTTTATTATTAAGGCAATAGTGCTTTTATTATTTAAGATCTCTATATATAAAAGCCAAATACCACTCACTGACTGAACACTTAAAAAGAATAAAATTCCGTTAAAAAGACTGAAAATACCAACCACCACGGGCAACGCCGTACAGGTCAGCTAGTAGTATATATAAGACAAGTAAGCGCGTGGAGAGGGAATATACGATACATAGTATATAATAATACGTTATTATAATTATTATAATATTAATATATAATAATATATTATTAATAAGTATGCGAAAAATAGTGACCATTATAATAATGATAATTATGAAATATTATATCAATTTTGAAATTGCATAGTTATAATATAATAATATAATAATTTTAATATTGTAATATTATTATAATTAATTATATTATTATTATGTAATAATATTATAATTAATTATAATAAGTATGCGAAAAATAGTGATCATTATAATGCAAGTATTATTTATTTAGTGACTAATGATTTTGAGTGAGGTCTTAGTGAATGCACTCTACATAGAATTCTAAGAATAATTCAATACAGGGTGATTTTTAAATATGGTAACGGCTTTTCGAAGAAGCTTAAGCAAATCTGCACAGTTTAAAAAATCCAACATTTTGGTGGTTGTGGAATTTTTGTCCGCCATCTTGTATTCGACTTTATTATTTTTTTAATAGTGGCCATGTGAGACGTCACTTCAATGTGAAATTTCAAGAAAAAAAACAACGGTATAAACAGTTTTTCAATAAATGCCTTCGTTTTCGAGTTATACGCGTACATAGATGCAATTTTGGGAATTTTGTGTTAAAATAAAAACGGTAAAACACACTAATCATTAACAAAACAAATCAGCTGAAACAATTACTATTTTAAAATGTAATACTGGGGGTCCCGGCAATGCTTCACTATTGGTTGATTTAAGTTAAACACTTAGAAATTAAGAAACAAAATTTAGTGAGTGTATTGAAAAAATCATTTTGAATTGAATTGTGGTTAAAATAAGATTCTTATGATCAGGGCAGGGGTGGTAAAGCGCGTATAAAACTTATGGGTGTTTAATGGTAATGCAATTTTATATGGGTAGCTAACCCATTTTAATTATTATTTAATTTTAAGGATAGTTATCTCATTTTATTACTGCAACAGCAAAATTAAACATAACCTACTTCAATAAAGTAAATTACAACATAAAAAACCATGTTATGATAATAAAACATGTGCTGTTATAATCAGCTGATTTGTGCTGTTCAGTTAGTTGATCAGCAAAAAACATGTTAGTGAACAGAAAATATTTTAAACTCCATTTTTTAAATAATACATGAAGGAATATTAAAATTTGAAGGCAAATATAGAGTTAATTACCTTTCATTTAACACAAACCGCATGTCAATCGGCCCAATACAACTCCAGATATCACTCGGAATAGGCTTAACATTTTACCCCATGATAAATTTCCGTTTTTAGACAATTTAGTGGGGTAACAGCTGAAATCCAAGCAAAATGGGCAAATATACAGACGATTACCTTTAATTTGGTACCAATTGCGTGTACATCGGTCCAGTAAAACTCGAGATCTCACTCGGATTACAAAAAATCTTTTCAAATTAATACATAGATAAATTTTGTCGAGAAAATCAGCTGTTTACAACAATACAGTTTGTTTTACGTTGCAACAATACAACTCATCGACTCATTTAGTATGTTACCTCAGAGTATTTGTATTGGTAAAATTCGATAGCGCTAGTAAAGATTAAGTTGTAGTCCTAGTTGTTCCTTAACGCACCCGCGGCAGGAGTTAACAAATAGAAAATGTAATGCGTAACGAAAAAAAAGTGTTATTAATTGGTTGCTACGGTAATGACAAATATAAAATACGAATAACAAAAAACCATTCCCAAATTGGTTGCTATGTTAATGATTGTAAATACATTCAAGAAACGTGTGTTTTGGTTCATCAATAAATTAAGAGACGATCGGTTCCGTCCTGCTTAGTTCAGATATTATCGTCAAGCGCTGAAATACATTCAATAAACATAAAATGTAGCCGTTAAGACAGGTAGAATAAATTAAAACTACACACAATAATTTTAGGTCAGGCCTAGACTGATGAACCAACAATTTATGTTCATTGAATGTATTTACAATGAATGGACATTGGACTGTGTTTACCATCTTAGCTTTGACGTTATAATTAATTCTACACCTTTATTATAATAACATTAAACGTATGGAAACAGTAAATATCTGTATAAAAAACAAGCTAATAATAAACGGCAATTGAAAGATTAAAATTATGTGTGTATGTTGCCATTAAGGCTGGTGAAAGAATTGAAGAAAAGGCGTGATGAACTTCCTATTGGGGGTCCCACGACCGCACACATTTACTTTTTATTGCTAACACAATTTTCCAAAAATTGCAACTTTGAACACTTAGCTTAAAACTCAAAAACGAAGTCATGTATTGAAAAACGGTTTACGCCATTGTTTTTTTCTTGAAATTTCTCATTGAAGTGACGTGTCACGTGGCCACCATCCTATTTAAAAACATAAAGTTGAATCTTATATTGCGGTTGAAAGATGGCGGACAAAAATTCCAGGATCACCATAATGTTGGATTTTTAAAACTTACGCAGATTCGCTTACGTTTCTTCCGTCTAAGTTACGCAATATGAAAACGTTTCCATACTTAAAATTCACCCTGTATGTTGATGATCAATGCGGCACACTGCTTACTATACACGTGCATGTATCCTGAAATCATTCGTGGAAAGCCCGGAAGGTGTTCCTCAAAACGCCCACATCAAGTCGCGCACAGATAGAAAATAAAAATATAGTAAATTATCCATATTTATGAGTCAGGAGAAATAATTGCAATTGCATGTTTGCTAGCGTGTGGACACCCACACCACCTCGCAGCTGACCATTACATGACCTTGGATGACCTTCGCAGTGCCAATGCTCGCAAAGTGCGTACTGTTCATAACGCCTTCATATTAGCGCACTTAACACAATGCACCTGGCTCAGCGTATTGTGATTAGCGTTCTGCTAACAACACCAGTTACGTTGAACTGTAGATGGTCTGCGTCATACAAACTGTTTTATCTTAGATTCATCGTCATTGTATCTACAGTATCTATTATTTTAACAATCTGTGAGCGTCAAGTTTGAAGAATATGTTGCGCCAACAATATTCAGAAATAATGACCACGCAGCTGAACCGCTGACGTGAGTTGAGAGAATTTCCAAAATTAAGTTTATAGGCCTATGTTTTAGGGTTTCAACCAACAATGTGGGAAATAGGTCTATTCACGACGGTGCTGAATAGCTGCAAAATGGTTCGCACGCCATTTCGCATATTGGGAGTATCTTCAATGCACAAAGCACTGCGTGCTTCGCACGCCAACCCCCGTATTGGGAGTATTTTCAATACATAGTGCATTGCTTGTAAAATAAAATAAGTACATGTAAAATCAAACGGCGGATAACATTTAAAACATATTTTAGTGCTAACCTCTTTAAAGAAAAATACCTGACTATAATTAATAATATACATATTTTCACTTCCCTGGAGCTAGGGGGGGGGGGGAGGTATTTGAGCTCGGTTAGTATTTGGATCATTAGTATTGGAAAACATTAAGTGCAGTGTGCTGTAGATGTCTGAGTGTCATTGGATCTGCAATTAGCGCTGCCCGTCCAGCACCTGGCACACGTTAGATTGCACACTACACGGGAATAATTAGACGCTATCTTCCCCGTATCACACAGATTAGCTGCTTAGTGTTATCTGCGACTTGGTCAACTATGTCATCTGTTATTGTTGAACATAGTTGAATGACGTCAGTAGAAATCGGGTTGAGGTAGTTCCTGCGATGTTTGTGTTTCGAAAAATGTTTGTAATCAAACTAGATGGGTCATAACTCAAACAATGTTTCTTTCTGTAAAATTGTAATCAGTTTTTTAAGTGAAACTTCTTTGGGACATATCGAACTGGACCAGACGAAACGAGAAACGCTTCCTCTTACCTTCCTACACGCATGCGCAGTGTGTACCGTGTTAATACGAAGCATAGTGATCTAGTAGACGCTTGTTATCTAGCACGAGTTGGCCTGATCGAGACGAGAATTGAAACGGTTCACCTTACTTTCCTACATGCATGCGCAGTGTGTACTGTGTTAATACGTAGCATAGTGATCCAGTAGACGCTTGTTATCTAGCACGAGTTGGCCTGATCGAAACGAGAATTGAAACGGTTCACCTTACTTTCCTACATGCATGCGCAGTGTGTACTGTGTTAATACGTAGCATATTGATCCAGTAGACGCTTGTTATCTAGCACGAGTTGGCCTGATCGAGACGAGAATTGAAACGGCCCCCTTCCTGTAATCAATATACAGTGGTTTGTCCGTGCGTGACAAATATACCACCGCAACTCAACCCCGCAGCCTCATGGTGGTTGTATGGTATCTCTCCAACCATTATGATAGTTTCGGTTTGGCTATGCGTTGGTTGAGTTTGTAGATGTTGTCAAAAGAACGCACCGCACCGATGGAAGTCGGCGATGCTGCTGGAAATCGAATGCCGAAGCGGCCGAGACTAGACAGAATGTTCCCGAATGTTCTAGAAGTTCCAGAATATTTCAGAATTTTCCATCATGTTCGACAATGTTGGGGAATATTGTGGAATGTTGCAGAATGCACCCGAAAGTTCTAGCAAAATTTTCCAGCATGTTCGAGAATACTGTGAAATGTTGTAAAATGTTCCCGAATATTCTAATGTGTTCAACTGGACTAAGTGTTGATCAAATATTTGCGGGGGACCTAAAACCGTCGGAAATGACACAGTTTTAGGATTTCGTAGGAAATAACAAATAGTTACTTGACTCAGGAGTTATCTGTTCAACATATTTCACGCTGAATATGTCACAGCCACTGATTTCTCTGAAAAATCTGATTAATTTCCCTCTAAATTTACTGGCACAAAATCTCCCTCCTGCAGGGAGAAATATCCCTCCGATTGCTGGTAAAATCCGACTAAGAGGGGCTACCCTGACCGCCATATTGAATCTGATTCCCATAAGAGCAATGATACAGAATAAGTCATTTTTCCCGTTAATTCGTGGAATAAATTTAAACATTTTGTTTCATTTTGAAGTACTGTCATATGCGGATGTTGATTGCTGAATTAATTTTCAAAAAACATTTTATTGTTTTCATAAACGTATGACTTTATCCATTTTTTATTTAGTTGCAAAAAGAGATATTGCAAAAAAACCTTAGCAATCAACACCCACAATCTATTTTACTTTAAGAAAAAAAATAAAGCTTTCGTTTTTTGACAAAAATATGCTTAATAATGAAGGTATGTTTGGGTTATTTAACATTGAAATTGGTTAATCTACACTTATAAAAGCCAAATACCATTGACTCATCAAAGTTTCTCCAAAACCACGAGGCCTACAAACATGAAATTTGGCACTAATACTCTTTATAGGCTCTAGACGCGCACTAAGAAAGGGTTTCCGAAAATTCGAAATTTTAAGGGGGGTTTGGGAGGGTCAAAGTTACTAAATCACGATTTCTCAAAACCTACCGAACGGATTGGAATGAAATTTGGTATGTAGCTTCCTCTAGGGCC
>JAGFPH010020416.1:0-14256 GCA_018207615.1 Philaenus spumarius | reverse complement strand
ATAAAATTAATTATTTTGTTAATTATTATTTTCTTATTTTAAACTTACTCAAAATTATTTAATTATAATGAATTACTGGACTTTCTATGGCTGTAGCTAACAATCATATCATACTTAAAAATTAAGCTGTTTTCTACTTTTTAGTTTTTTTCCTATTAAAGCGTGTTTTTTTTACACTATAATTTATTCTATTCGTAAAAATATATTATATTTATTTTTCTACAATTATCTTTGATTTGTATATATTTTTATATTATATAATTTTAAATTGTCTTTATCATTACTTACGAATATAAATATTTTCATGTATTAATATTTCAAATTTACTTTTATTTTACATATCCTTTTCAAAATATATCTTAATTGTTATTTATTATATTTATTCAAAAAATCACATATATTTACATGTCACAAAATAAAGTAGCCTCTTGGTGAAATTTTCATAAAAATGTTTACTTGATGATTTAAAATATAAATTTGATATTAAATTTGAAATCATATTAATAAAACGCTAAGTCTGTCCGTTTGATTTTCAACTCGAAAACTGTATAGGCTAGGTTCTTGAAATTTTACACAAATTTTACACCTTAGTGAGAAAGTGTTAAAACCGAAGTTTCAAGTATAAGTCAAGTGGTTCCTCAGATATAGGTTCCTGAAGTTTCAGAAATTTCCATATTGAAACTATTTCAATATATAGAAAGTTAATTAATTGTAAATAAAAAACAAATTTACCAGCTGTTGGAAATAAAAACAAATGTATCAGCTGTTGGAAATTAAGGCCTTAAGATTAATTAACTTTTTCAAATTTTTTACCCATGGTAACATGGGTACTCGGGTTGCTTGTAATAAATAATGTAAATGGCATTTAATAAGTTTTCCATCAGAAATAATATGTGATAAAGGGTATAATATCATTCTGTAATCGGAGGAGGCCAACATTCTGAGAAATAGACTGTGACTGCCCACCATAAGGTCATCAACTGTTCTCCCTCCAAGCACCAACACATGACAAATGAATCTCTGAGAAAAACTGTTGTTTTAATTTATTTTTTACTTGATGAACATGGCTTCGTTGATGATTTTCTATTTTCTTTCAAAGATTATGTTTCTTAAAATGTTTAAAGCATACCTCTTTCTCCTTTTTTTATACAAAATAAATATCTAAGTTATAATTTTTACACTGATTTATGTATAGAATTTTAGTACATTTTTCTGTAAATGTGTGCTTAAGCCTGCCTAATTATGATCCAGTAAGCATCTTTTTCCCATTTGGTTTCAGTATGGATTTATTGGGCTTGAACTTGGAAACAAGAGTACAAATAAAATTTAAATTGTATATGATAAAACTAATAATGTTTGATTATTTTTTTTTTCTTTTTAGTTACGTTTTCTGGTTTGGAGATTTAAATTTCCGGCTTGAAGGAGATATGACATCCAAAGAAATAGATGAAGAAGTTCAGAAAAACCACTTAACTGAACTGTTCAAATTGGATGAACTTACAATGGTACGAGAATCTGGTGAAGCATTTAGTGAACTACATGAGGAGGTTCCATTGTTCAATCCCACGTATAAACATATATTTGGCAAGACTCAGTATGACTTAGGGTAAGAAGATTGAGTCTATGTAAACAAATTAGAAAATATTTTATAGACTTTTAATCACAGAATATTTTATTTTGTGCCCATAATATTAGAATTGAGGGTATACGAGGTATGATAAAAAAATACAGTGAATAATTTTATTACAAACAAAGTAAATAAGCTTACATAGAATTTGAATTAATTTCCTTCAAAGTACTGTCCTTGGCTAGCGATGCACTGGTCCCAACGTTGACTCCACGACTGGAAGCATTTTTAGAAGGGCAATCAGCTGCTGGGTCATGACCGTCTCAATGGGAAGAGCCAGAAATTGCATGGTGCTAATGGCAGTATTTGGACAGACAAGAACGCTTTTCCTACCAAAAACTAAAATCAACTTGTGGTACGGCGCGTTGTCGTGTTGAAGAAGGAAGCCATTCGCCCATATTTTTCTGGTCTCTTTCTCCGCATATGGTTTGCTAACGTTCCAGTACCCCCTTGTTAAGTTTGGACTTTACAGTTGTTCTCCTTGGAACAAACCCTGATCGCACTATGCCCTCACTATTGAAAAAAACCCATGAGCATTACCTTGATGTTCTACTATGACTGAGTGAGAGGAGTTACTGGTTTTCCATTGATAACTCTAAATTCTCTTCTCAGGGTCGAAGGCATAGACCCAACTTTCATTTATTTTTACAATTTTCGCCGTGAAGTACGGATCTGCTTGAAAACGATTCTTCAATTCCGTGCAAACTGATACACGATTTTCCTTCAGTTCATCAGTCATAAGTCTGGAAACAAATTTTGCACTTACTCGTCTCATTTGCAAATTATCAGTTAAAATGATTTTCGTATACGAGATGATAAGTTCTTCGGTAAGCTCTTGAATAGTCATTCACCTGTTTAAACAAATAAGTTTGGCCATCTATTTCTCAGGTCGAACGACGCCTAACCATTCCTTGTCTTCAACCGACACATTTCCGCTTTTAAATCGCTCAAACCACTTGTAAATAGTCTTCAGAATTACCACATTATCACAGGAGTAAATATTGTTTTTATTAATTTTTATTTTTATTTCTGTTTGTTTTTTGTTGTATACAGTATATACATTTAAAAAAATACCTTATCACATTATTTTGCATTTACTAACAACATATTTAAAAGCACACTTAGTACATGCAAACACAACTTAGTGATCGTGATCGCTGTTAACATAATTTTATTCTCTTCTATTTTCTGTTACTAGCAGCCTCCTACATTGCAATAGTTCAGTTAAAGCCAATAGATTGCAGCACATGTACTTAGGTAAAAGAATTATATCAGTGTGTTAAAGCGGTGATAGTACAGTAAGACCTCGATAATCCGGCAGACCCGATAGTTCAGCATCCATCATCTTGAAAATTTGCACTCATTAAAAATGGCAGTTTTTGTAATTATTGAGCGATTTAAACCCGATCTACACTGTCTGTTGGCTCCGCATCCGTTAAAAACATTGTGTAAAAATCTACTGCTCAATAAACTTGTCCAAAAGAAACATTTCAATCAAAATTTCTCCTAAAAATCGAACCGATTCAAAACAATGTGCTCTCGTCGTCCTTTAAAAACGTTAAAGGGTCCGTTTAACACTTTCGTTGCTGACAGTATTTTGTTGAACGTATTCCACTTAATGAAGATTAATTGAAATCTTTGGAAAAAGATACATTGAATTTATTGTAAATAGTTGTTCGATTTAAAACCGCTTTCAGGGTGTTTACTAGTTCACAGAAATAAAAATCAGTGACTTTTAGGGTAAAAATTTTAAAAATCGAGTTTCTCTATACAAAGTCTTTATTCTGTAAAACTTAAAATCACTTATATCTACTTCTCTTAGTAATACACTTATTCAACTAGTGATACGCGATTGCGTTATGTTTTAGTCGATTGTCTCAATTTTTCAAACAACTCGAACATTAAACAATTGCGCATCATTACACCGCAACTTGTCTGCTCCGCTGTTCCCTACTACGCCCATACTCCCTGCATACCGAACGCTGTTCCTGTTTATATTCATGTTTCGGCAAAAAAGACATTGAAACAACATAAAACACATAATTACTCCGCTTCATACATGCTCAAAATTATTTTAGAGGCTAGATATGTCTTATAAAAAACTAATCAGGTTATTATAGGAAAAATATTTTATCATCTTGAAGAACTGGGCTATGATCGTAATTATAACATCAGTGAGTCACTCGCGCGATAGTGTAGATATACGGAATATTTTTTTTATATTTGTTACAATCCAGCGCTCAGAGAACTGATATTATAAATATTTTATGTACGAAATGGTTTTGTTTTAGGCTTTTAAAATTTATTTCCATGACCTTTCAGCAAAATACGTGACTTTTCCGTGATCCCTTACTAAAATCCGCGACTTTTCCGTGACCAGTAGACACCCTGGCTTTGCACGGTTTGGAAGCGAAAGGGGTTCGAAGAATTTGTCACAGGCTGGAGTAAAAATAGCAAACGCCGACAACGTACTGACTAACGGAAGCCAACAACAAAGGGGAATGGAGCCGTGCCTACCAGAGGCCCATCAGTTAGCGGCAATCTCTCTATGCAGTTAATGTTACGTAGTTTTAATGTATAATTTACGTGTTCATTTATAGTACATGTGCGTTTATTTATATTTTATTCCCTGTTAAAACCATTTTAAAGGAAGACCTCGATAATCCGGCATCACCGGATCCCCGAGCATGCCGGATTATCGAGGTCTTACTGTACTAAAATGGTAAAGTTCTAAAAAGTGTATATGCAACCGTAGTCTCTGCGGATAGTTTACTGCAGCCATGCGTGTTCAAAAATACTCAATTTCAAATCTTCACCCCCATGTGAATGCTTCATAATATTGATGTGTGAATGAGTAGTGAAATTTGAACTTTTTGAAAACTTTTCTGAAGAAGGGAAGTGTTGTTGGTCTTTCCGAAATCTTAAATAATCTGTACTGTTTTTGTATATGTTAACATTGACAACCGTATTGAAACGGTAATTTTGTATTTATTTTTATTTGTGCTTAGGTTAATTATCAACATCAAGAAGCCTGTAGTACTTTTTAATAGTTTTTATTCCTGTTTTTGAAAAAATAAACTCTATTATTTTATTCAGCAATTAATAGCTATAGTTTTTAAAATTTTACAAAAATTTAGATGTAAGTACAGTAGAGCGTCGATAATCCGAACGTCAATAATCCGAAACGTCAAAAATCCGAACGCATTCCGAGGCAGCCCCTGCAAAAATTTTATTTCGCAAATTTCGATTGCGTCGTTAAAAAATCCACAAAAATCTTCACTGCAGTTTGATATTACATTACAGTATCTCTTTTTAAACACTTCTTAATACTACCTGCTCTCACACGCCTTCACAGCAGACTGGCTGTCAGTATTTTCACTGTCACGCTAATAAGCTGCTTTAGCGCTAGCAGTAAACAAACATGGTGTTTGTCTCAGAGTTGAACAAAGCGGGGCAGGGTGGGGTAATAACCTTGGTTTGTCTATTTTTTTCTACACTAGCTCGCCCCACTAACTCAGTCTATCTCTTTATCAGTTATCACGTCCACCCTCAGTCAGTCAGTGTCTACAGGACAGTAGATATCATTGCTCTGTCTTTCGTACATTTTTAGTTTTTTCATACAGAAAGTTCATTCATTTCTCTTTGTGTAATCATTATAACAGTGTGTTTTACATACAGTAGTGTACTGTATAGTAATTTTTTTATTTTTCGTTTGTGTTAACTATAGTGTACAAGTCAATTTTTAAACATGTACAGTACATACTGTACTGTAATTGAGAGTTCCAAGCGTAATCATGACGTTAAGGTTCTTCTAAATCATAATATGTAAGACGTAAGTAGTCTTACTTTCTGCTTGTACTGTTTAACCACTTTAATTGATTAAAGGGCATATATTTTAGCCTAAATAGCATTTTCTTGGTTATTTTCAAAAATCCGAACAAATTGAAAATCCGAACCCCCCTCGGTCCCAATTAGTTCGGATTTTCGACGCTCTACTGTATATAAGATTTTGTCAGATGTACATTTTTTTTAAATGTCTGCAGTTTCAGTATTGATTGATTTTATATTAATGTTAACTATACAGTTTTTTTTTTTACAGTTATGCTTATAATCAAATTTAAGTTTGTTCATATTTGCCACTGTTTGTTTGTACAAATAATTTTGTTGACTATAATCTTTAAAACTATTTATACATGTTTTTTTAACCTATTTTTTTTAATTATTATTCTTAATTTGCCAAAATCCTCAATTAATATCCATAGGACTAACAAAGGATGGGCACACGGAAAATGTCAACAATGGTTTGGAACCAGCTTCCAAAATGTACTTTAATGAAACTATAATGTGTATTACTTTCTGTATTAGCTTCCATTACTTCCATTACTCATTTCTGCGACAGTATTTGATTTAAATGCTTTGTAAATTTATTAAGAACAGGTTTAAAATATTTTTGTACATGGCTAAAATACAGAATGAATTGACTAATCCAATGATGTAATGACTATTTTAAAATATCTTTTGTGTCAGTCATTATGTTGCAAAGTCAGCAGGTATATTAGACACAGTATTAGTATTATTTGCAATGGTAATAGTCATTTTATCAAATAAATTTGCTAATACTAGCATTATGATGTGCATTATAATACACAGTTGTTTATAAAATAATCCCTGAAATCTATTTACAGTAACTACATAATAAATATTAATCCCATGACCTCTTAATTGTTTAACACTTGCAGTAGCAATTAAAATTACCTAAAGCACAGAGTTTGTAAGTAAATAAATATTTTTGTTGTATGATGAATGAATTTGTTTTACAAATAAAACTTTATTGTGGGTAAAATTGTTTTCTGAATATTAAAATGTTTTATAAAAGTTTTAATGTTTATAAACCTTTTAAATTAAAAGTTTATTCATCGATTTTGTGATTGAGCCAAAACTATTGATAAAATCTAATAACTTGAAGTCTACTTTACCCAGAATACTGTAGCAAAGGAAGTGTACATCATCTATATTATATAAAATCCAATGTATGTCTGTCTGTCTTCTGTTTGTTCTTTATGTTTTACCAAACCGTCCATCCGATTGCTTTGAAATTTTGCGTAGTAACACAGGTTAACCCTGGGAAGGTTTTAAGCCATTTACCGAAGTCCTAGGACAATAGGGCTGCGTCCCACTGGACATCAAAGTTTCAATGTTAATTTTGTGGAAGAAAGATTTCTTTTGATTTTATCAGGGGCACAAAAACAGCTGTTCATATAAAAAGCATAGCAACACGTCGTGCTTGTTCATTACCATAGCAACATTACTTAGCAAATTTAAAGAGTATTAGCTTTTGAGGTTACATTGACAAACTAAAAACAAACACAAACAGAAATCAACGAAAGATGCTTACTATATTTTAATTCAATACAAACATTGGTTGTTACATACCTATTATATATAAAACAGCTGATTTGGATCAAAAACTGAACATAATTTTAGGTTAGGCCTACAATGAACCGAAACACCAATTGGGCTAATTATTAGAATCAGATTTTTTACAATTCTTCACAACTACCAGTTTTTTTTTTTTAGATTAGGTAAAAGCAAACCAAAGGTTATATTTATTGAAATATTTGTTTTGTTAATAACATTTAACTTTGATTTGTCTATCCGTGCAAAGCCGGATCGGGCTTGCTAGTATATAATAAATCTATAATAATAAAAGCAAATGTTTATCTGTGTGTGTGATGTTTATCAAAATCTACAGGAGAAGAGATCAAAATTGTTCAACAAATGTGGGCTGAAGTCCAATGTCCAAAGTCGCGTTGTTAATTTTTGCATTAGTTCCCGAGTTATGAGCGAATATCGTTATTTTAAGCGCCCACTGAGGCACAGCTGAACATTTTGTACGCCTAAATGAGAAACATTGATAAAATTTGAACGAAACTCAATATACAGGTTTTGGTTCGTAAAATCTGAGGTTTTGAATTTCATGTGTTGGCAAGGCTCAGTTTTACCCGAAATTCATTTCGAAGACGCGGGTACCTGTTAGTAGGAATAATTAACTACGTGTAGCTTAGTTCTAAAAAAATATTAATTAATAGTCATAGTTTTAAAGTAAAATAGAAATTTATGAAAGTTTTAATAATCATAGATATAAATCAACTCCTATAAAAACGAGCGTATGAGCGTACGTGCGTGGAGTAACATTTAATATAACAGCTGATTTCACCCATCATCTGTATATTATAGTTTGAGGTTATGTTTACAACTTCAATCGTTATAATTTCTTGTGAAGTTGAGTTTTTTAAATATGAGTTATAGAACTAATGTATGTTATAATTATACGTTATAATATTTGCTTTGAGGTTGTAAACTGTATACAAATACAACCTTTTATCATAAAAATATTCGTTTATACAAATTTAAAAAAGCAATACCTATTCGTTTAACTGAATAATATAACAGCTGATTTCACCCATCATCTGTAATACGCAAACAAAACCTAGCGTAGATTATACTTTGGGGTTATGTTTACAACTTCAATCAATAATATAGCCTATAATATTAATAACTTCTAAATCATTTGATATATCAATATGAAATAAAAGGCAATTAAAAGATAATATTTTTATTTTTATTTAAATATATATAATATTATACAGAAACACAAAATCTTAACAAATATTCCTGTACAGTTTTACAGTCCTTATAATTGTAGTATTGTACACATTTACCGAGTTAAAACTCCCCGTCTGCATAGTTAGGTAGGCCTAGATAAAGTGTTTTGTATAAATGATATATTTCTGATGTGTATCTAATTAAGGCTCGGCAGGAGTGAAAAAATATTTCTGTGTTGACCGCAGCGCTCCAAGTGGCAAAGCTGTACACTAATAGCATTGAGTTTTTTGTGCGAAATTTCGTTCTTCCGCTAGTAAAAATATAGGCCGCCGAGAACTACTTCTATTAGGTGACAGACGTACTGAAATGCGCATGCGTGACAATCTAAACAGTCTGTCTAGCTATACTCTCTCCCTCTATCGCTCTCTTCTTTATGTATCGCCGCCGACTCAAAATGATTTTACAGTTTTAGTAGTCCTACAAAACAACTCGATATTTACAATAGCGTTGAGGTTCAGGCCGCAATCTTTCACTGATGTTTGCTTTGGTTATACAACTTATCCTATTTTACAATTTATATTGATATCAAAGTATATAAATTATATACATTTTAAAACGAGCATTTTCTTACCTTGAATATTGACTGAGATTTTAAATAATGCAATCAATAAAAGACATGAACAGAAAAGTGAAAATATTAAGAATGTTGTACCTAAAAACGTATACAGTACGTACAAAGTGCTGATATAAACGTTTATTTATAATTTAATGGCGGCAAAGGCTATCTTTAAATAGTATCTAAACACGGGTTACAATAAGAATAAAAAAATGATTACTAACAAATATTAAATTATAAAAAGATACTGTTACATAACTTACTTTACATTATTATCTCCACATAGTATAAAATAAAGCTACCTGAAAACGTCTGTTTTTATGTTCTTTCAGACTAATTTCACCACTGTATAAATCATTATTTTTTATGAAAATTATGCGTGACAATGCGATCATCGTCTTTAATATACCATCGACCACATAATTAGTAGCCTATGTATATCGATCTCTTTCTCCTTAGCAAGTCACATACTGTACATGCAGAAGTCAGTGACCGAATTGCACAGCAATATATATAACGTTTAGCAGATCTAAGTTGGCCATTTTGTAATATATCGAATTAAAACTTGGTACAGCAAGAGAAAAGATTATTTTTAACTTATATATCAAGACTCAAGTTGGTATCTTAAAAATTTGATGAGCTAGAGCCATCAGACTTATCATCGAGCCTAACGATTTTTTGCTTACCGAACGCTGTCTCCCTTTCAATCTATTCCAGTTTCGTCAATTTTTGGAATATCAACATCAAATTTGTTTTACAAGTTGAATACACCAGTATAAATATTCTTAGTAAGTATGGACGATTTTTTTCATGTTATTTTTTAAAACGAGGCCCTTGAAAATAGTCTTCTGTTTTACCTATTTCGTTTTAACTATAACACATTTAGATTCAACCATTCCATTTTCGACATTTTTGAACATATCGATTTAAAAATTGGTACAGAAGTTACAAACACAATTGTTTTTTGCTACACTTATTTTAAAAACTATGTTTAAAAAATTTACTAATCTGCAGCCGATCAACTCAAGCGTTTTGATGAAAAATCTAAAAAGGTCTAAAATTATACTTTTTAAAGTTACTTGTGCTTTTAAAAGTAAATAATAAAAAAGGTTTATACTTCTTGATCTTGTTTGAATCTATATGTTTAACTTGTAAAAAACTTTTAGGTTGAATTTTGAAAATTTTCTAAACTGAAGCCGTTTAAAATGAGTTTGAGGTCCGGTACTCCTAAAATCGAGAAACCCATTGATAAGTCAAGTGGCTCTAGATCGGGTAATTTTCAAGATAAGAAGCTGAGACTAGCATAAATGTTTAAAATATATATTTTAACTCCTATGTCAAGTTTCAATTCGATATATGTAAATATATGTTTTTTTTTTTGGGGTGCTGAATCCGAATCTGAGGTTTGCCTCAAAATTTCGTGACGCAACATTGAAAAAAAAATGGAAAAAAGTTTTAAAATCTCATTTTTGAATGTTTTTCTCTTATAGGCTAACTCGAAAACTATCAACTCTTCATAAATAACCTTCTTATTCAAAATGAAAAAACATAAAATTTCCTAAAAAATTTACAATTTAGGTTTTCTTCTCCAACGAATCGTTAATGCTCAAGCGATATTGAAAATTGTCGTATTTCGGCTGTTTCCTCAAAAAACCACATTTCACTCCAAAACTCGAATTTATTATTAAAGACTATAATTTTCTCCTACTTTTAAGTTGAATACAATACATACTGGTTTCAACTCCAGTAATAATATGAAACTAGTTAAAATAAAGAACAAATTTAATATACCACTCAGCTAGTCTTTCTCCGCCGCGTTGTTTAGTTTTCTGAATTTGTCTTATGGATTTAGATCCCACAATATACTATGGTTAAAAATTAAAAACTAATTATATGCTTTCGAATTAATTAACTAAACTAATATTAATAGTGTTACGGTAACTATAAAAAATAAGAATTTAAAAATTTAAAAACACTATACAAATACGGTAACTATAACAATTCGAATGGTAATAATTATACGATATCTAACTGCAAAAATGTAAATAATACGATAAACATAACAATACGATAAAAATAATAAATCAAATACGAAGTTCAGTCTATCTATTTTTCACGCCACTGAAGGAATTTACGATTACGAGGTCAGGATAAAACAAACTAATTGCCTTCACTGCAAAATTTCTTCCGATCGGCACGAGGGAACAGTTTTCTCGGAAAAGGCCGCCTCTGTTAGACAAACACTACTCTGCTAGTGCTACTTGCAAAACGAAAGTATGAGTGACTTTATTTTAGCGGGTCTGGAGCAATGATCGTAGGTTTTGCTGGACACACAGCGGATGTACGACATACATTGAGTCGAAGTTCGAATAGCAAGATGTTAACAAAAATCAGCAATGAATTTGGTTCACATGTTAAAAATATATGTACAGCGACTACAATATCAAATGTAACTAACCACTACATCTTGTTAGCCGGAAAATTAGTTATTAATTTGGTTCATAAGTTATTAATATAAGTACAGTATGGTAAATACGATTAATTGTTTGAAACGACTTAATATTTATCCGATTAAATTGTTTGTTTTTAACCAATGTACATAATCTCCTAAGTAACATGGGCTATGCTATGTAAATACAACCTTGTTAGTTATATTGTTAACAAACATGGGTCATAATCCAATACTGAGTTGGAATACCCATATTTATAGGACATATTGAAAACTCTATACATTTTATTAAACACAGCTTTCTCTCACATATTCAAAATTAACGGATTTATTATTTTTCTAGTATTCCTCCGCGAGCAACAAGTTGATGTGATAAAAACCAGAGTGCGGGCTAAACACTCGATAAGGATCGCAAATTCGGCGAGTACATGCTTCCACAATACATATGATTTTTTCGTCATAAATTATCCAAAATTATTGAAACTATTTTTATTTGAAAGGTAATTAAACTTCGAATGTGGATGTCTTTTTACATTTTTGATATTTGCTTTATTGAATAAGAAAAAAAATCGCAAACTTTGAATTTGAGTTAAGTCGAAGAACAAATTTAGTTAAAAACAAATTTAAAAAACTAAAAGACATCCACATTCGGACTGTTCTAACCTTTAAAATGACACATTCATAATAATTTTCTGATCATTTCTACTCCAGTAATCTTATTACCCGTTTAACATTGCTCTTATGGGAGTTTAAATTCAAGATGGTGGCTGGGTCTGCCGAGCCTTAATCCGCCTGTGATTTTTCCAAGGGATTTACTAGTTAATTATAATTAGGACCTCCGACTCATTTTTAATCTGTAATTTTTTTTACAGAATTTGTTTTTCCAATTTTGTTATTTAAAACCACATTTTAAATCCATATTAAACCTAACTACCATTACTTTATACATTTTGAACTGCTGTATTGTTCGTCTTTACTTTACTGATATTTCTTTGTTTAGACGACGACCTGCCTGGACGGACAGAGTATTGTTTAAAGCTAATACAAATGCTTATCAGGGTGTTACATTAGATGTAAAGCAGACGTCATACACTAGCATGGAATCATACATTGTCAGTGATCACAAACCTGTGTACTCAGAGTTCAATATAAAGGTAAGGTAAAAACACAATACTGCTTGTAATTTGATTTTATAAATATTATTTCCAGAGAACTAGTATTAGATGAAGCAGTCAAATGGGTTGATTTAAGGAAGGGTCGACAAAAAAGGTCATTAGGGGATTCGACTTGGGCGGAATCGCAGAATTTTTAGAAGTCATGTAGTGCTGGTCGAGTGAACAGCCAGTGTTTGCCTTAAAGGCTTATTATTGTATAGGAGTAGAAACACCATTTAAATGTATTTGTTTGGTCAGGTTCTCTAAAAATATGTGTAAATTGTGAATTTAGTTGATTATTTTTTGAGCAAACAGAAATAATAAGTTAATGGATTAATATTTAATTTTAAAGATTGTTGTTTCATTTCATCCTTTTGACTTAAAGGTCTGCTCCAGTAAACGAGAAAGCAACCGGAAACGAAAGCGCTTCTCACTGTATCCCTATCTAAACAGTGCAATTTCTTGCAGCTGAACGCTTTGACATGGCCTCATTTCAAACCATTTTATAAGTCTATCTTTTGTAATTGAGTGTTGAAAAAAAAACTGAATATTCTTTATAAAATTTCGGATCCGCAAAAATTATTTTTCATTATTAATTTTTTATTGTGTTAGGAAAAAAATTCAAACTTTGTAATTACAAAATGTCAATTACATAATAAATCAAAAGCATTTAAAAAAAAACTAAATTGCAAGACACTGATGTGTATTGTGACTGTGCTTAAAATGAAACCTTGCAAACAATTTTATGGTAAAAAATAAACGAAATAAGTGGTTTGATATTTAACATTGCTCTTATGGGATAAAAATCCAAGATGGCCGCCACCACAGCAGACCCTTAAGTAATCAAATTGCTAATAGTTTTGTGTATCTCTTGAAAATAGTACTACGTAATTTTAGCTTTATAATTTGTAGGACGTTAGTTTAATTTATAAATATTGTACAGGAGTAGTAACCCCATTGCAGCCCCTTAGACTGTAGTAATTATAACTATAAACCCTCCTGGCAATGATATAAATAAAATGTGAAATTTTTAGTGAAATCTGTCATTCATTTCACAAATCGTTTTGTTTCTTTATCCTCTAGTTTTTGAGTCTAGAGCACAAAGAAACAGACATTCATTATTTGTTCAGGTGCTCGAATTGTTCTAGTTTATATTTATTTAATGGTGTGTTTTCTGTATTATAAATCATATAATTTCTTATCACGAATCTAGCCTAGCCAGTATGATTCAGGGATTTCTTTTATGTATGTATGTTTTGGCAACATCAATATATATTTCTATTTGCTCGAAACTAAGGTCATTTCTATTTGAGGTCTCGTAAAAGTACTGACGAAGGATAAATAATGTTTTTTGTCTAGGTATTCAGTAACTACACGGACAGAGAAGTGAAATTTTCTCCCATAGACACATGGTACTTGGATCAAGAGAATACTGCTATCTGCCATATCGCTTCGGATGTAAATCCTTCTATTTGGGACTGGGTTGGCATTTATGAGGTAAAAATAAACTAATTGACAGACAGTGACGGCTTGTGGTAATTATATAATTATAGCGAGGGTTCGATCTTCTAATCCAAATTAAACAATGGTTTTTATACTACAGTATGCCCCAAAATAAATGGTACTGATATTGTAATAGTTTTAAATGTCTTATTTTTAGACAAATATACCAAGTAAAAGGAAGCTAAAAACTTTATTTTTCAACACTTTTTAATTATTTAGGCAACTCTCGTAGCATTGTTAAAAAAAGATCTTCGTACTTGTTTGTGAAAAGTGGTTGTTGCATGCTTCTAACATATCTAGT
>JAGFPH010020415.1:2432-14257 GCA_018207615.1 Philaenus spumarius | reverse complement strand
TCCTCGAGTTGGAAAACTTGACAGAGTCATCCCACAGTACCCCCGAACAACCTGTAAAAGTTTCATTAACTTCGGAATTTTTTCCAGGTACAATGTACATATCTACTGGACTATAATCCAACAGCTGATTCGTAGGCTTCATCTGAGTTGAGTTTTGTTGTCTTTTCTTATTGTTTGTGACGATACAGTAACAATCTACACAAGCAGATTATGTTTTTTTTTCTTTATTATTGTTGTAAAAAATCAACATTCAATACTGTATCCATAATATTGCCTTTAGAAGCATTTTAGCATTAAGTTTTTCGTGTTTTATTTAAGCTGTGTTTGCTCTTATTAATTTACTGTGGAAAGTTACACAAATGCTTAGTATTGTCTCCATTGTGCCTACTAAGTGAAACAGAATCTTCCAATAAAAATATTGCAATATACAGTTTAGTAAATAAGACAACTCTTAAAAATTCTTACCAATAGTATAAATTTAATACAAATTTGTGGAAAAGAACAGTTTTTCTGTGTCAAAATAAATGAAACGCATTTGATAAAACTATTATTGCAATAACAATTATGTATTTTGTGTCACTTTTGCATTGCCGTACGGTCCTGGACATCACCCCCATTTCTTGAGAAAAATGCCATAAGTCCGTTATTTTCCAACCAATTAATTTCAAAAACCAATCGATAGGGAATTAAAGTTACTAGAAAAAGGCATTCTTGACATTGCTTCAAGAAAGCTCTAGTTTTTTCGTTATTTCCGTTTAAAATTTTTAATGGGCCGCCATTTTTAATATTTACAATTCAAGTCAAAATAACTTTTTTTTCCATGTAGGTAATACTAATACTAATGTAATTAATTATTTCGTTAAGTAATTTTATAGATGTGATTTTTTTAAATACAAAACGCATTTTGGATAGAGTAGGACAACCGAAATGAATTTAGATAAATGAAGAGTGATTTGGTATTTACTTTGTACCCAGGAACAATCCCAGAAAATATTTGAAAGGAGTTTCTAAACATCCTACTTTTAACTAACCCCATTTCGGTCAGAAACCGATATTTTTACCTACCATTAACACATTTGCATTGCATATACAATTTATCCTAACATGTTTTATTTTGATCTACCTTTATGAATAATTGTTTTCGGAAACTACTGAATAGTCGAATCAAATGAATGATTCTTCTGGGCAAAATTTAAATAGCTCTAAATCGAGCTGGAAATGATTTTAACCGGCTCAGAACCGATCCATTTACAAGTCCTACATAGTACAGTAAAATTAGACCCAAACTGTCGAATAAAAAAAAGAAAAAGAAAGACACATAGGCCTGATTGTTGAAAGTTGTTTATTACCCTTTGCTCTAGTGTGGTAAAAAGTGTCCACCAAAATAGCGTCTTGTTTGGTGGTGGGAGGGGTGGAAGGTGTAAAAACTGTACTGTATGTTTTTTAGATTTTTTGCAAATATCTCGTTAACCCTTCCCTTTAGAGCTTAGTTTGTTCAATAACTTTTTAAAGTACGTCAAATTTTCTACAAAAATAGTTCTATGCTGTTTTTTGGTGCGATCAATATTTAATGGAGGTATGGAGGGGGTAAGTTATTGATATTTCACCAAAGATTTACAAACGTGATTGAGCTTATAAAATGATTGTAAAATAACACATTTTTAACAGTATTTTGAAACTAAAACCATTAGAAAATTCAAACACCAACAAACTCCATCCATGCCCCAGTACTCCACACAAACCCAAGTTTTAGTCTATTAGTTATTAACAATACAGAATAGCTCTATTTTTTGTGAAATAAAAGTAAGTAGTATACTAGATGTAGCAGAATATTTGACGAAGTTTTACATTTTCTTCATAAATATCACAGAAGAGGTTTAAATGTTCATTATTTCTTTCAGTTCTTTCTTGCCTGTTCGGTAAGACCCTTATATTCTCTAGAAATAGAAATGCACTACATCATTATTTTATTTCGCGGATTCATTAAATAAACTTGCAGGGTTTTAAAGATTTTAATTTACCACACGCATATAGTAACCATGCATAGTTTTTGAATGCTACTCACAATAGCACCCTTTCAGCCTATTCTTCAGCCAGGGATGATTGTTTATTTAGCAGCTAGTTCCTGGTTAAATTAAATTCTTAATCTATTTAGTAATATGTTATACGGTTTATGTACTCTAGTTCAGGTACTGATCAAATTACCCTCCAATAATAGTTTCTCGCCCAAACGCTTTTCTGGGTAAATGAAACGGCCTTCGACGAATGCTGAGACTTTGACTGATTTAAGATTTAAGGCACATTGACCGACAACTTCAATATAAGAAAGTTGTCCTAAACTACATTTATATTCCTTTTCTATTAGCACAATATACAACTAATTTGAATTTATCAACTATCTGTTAGATGTATTGATGGGTAACATTTTTGTTTTTATACCTTTTACCAAAAAATTATAGCACAGTTTGATTCTAAATACAGTAATTAAAATTCGAAAACAACAAAGCTATTGACTTGAAACTTGTTATACACTATAACTAATTTGAGCGTCACTATTGTCATAGGTTTTAAAAGTAACAGGAAACGCTAAAAAAGTTCGCTGTTTGTAGCGCTATGTTCTGTAACTCCATTCTCAACATATAACAGTCTAGATGTCGATAAAACATTATAGGCATACTAAGTAAATACAGTCATAATAAACGGCATTACCAATGAGATAATTTAATGAAAATTATTTGAAACAATAATGCTAAAGCAGGTGGATCTTGTCATTGGTTGTGTACGAAATACACGAATTAACTTTTCTGTTTTATTAAATACTAGTGGTTATTATTTAATAGTCAGCCAAAAATGCAGGTCAAAATCTGTTGTTAGGCATGTGGACACTAGGCTGCGCTAATTGTAATTTTGGCGCCTGCGCGGTGTAGGACCGACGCGACGAGATGTCACCGTCACATGCGCTACAGTATTAATACCATATTTACATATAAAATATTATTATTAATACCACCATTTTTTACGTAGCCTACAGGAAACAGCAAATCTGCACACTCGATCGAAAAGTTATTCTCATGGGAAATAAATTAAATGCAATTTGTTGCTAATTTATGATTATATTTATAATTCATGATTTATATAAGCCTATGTCTGCTTTGAGTGTATTGCCTATCTTCCATACTGGACTTCATTTCAATCTAATACTCAACTAATACTTTAGTGTACCCAAATTTTAATTTGTGTTAACATATAAATATTTTTTTAGTCAAAATTTAGTTTTCACCATTTTATTCAGCATAAAAAAATGAACAAGTCGATATTTTTTAATTACTCTACGTCAGTTAGTTACTGAAACTGCTAAACACTATTTATGGGGAATAAATACAATTTTATTTATTTCATATCTATGAATATATCTTTGTCTATAATTCTGTTGAAGGGATAAAAGAACAAAAATCTCACATGCAACCTCAAAGTCTCTAGTTGATTGTGATGGAAACAAACTAATCAACTCGGCCGATTTGCCGTGAGAAAAAAATTTAACACCATTAAATCGACGGGAATCACATCTAAACTTCTTAACGGCAATCGAGGACTTGTGTCCCCCATTACAGTATGCGGTTGTTCTAGGGGTTGTAGGGAAGGAGGCTAGGGATCTGATAAAGCTCAAAACAAACATCTTTCCGCACGGTTTTTACCTCGACTTTTGTTTGACTCCTATTTTTCATAATCTCTGATCTTCCAGGGTTTGTATTCATTGGGTGAAAGGTAGTTATGATTCCAATATTTAGTTACAGCCCAGTGTTAACTAAATTATAAACAAACGAGTTCGCACTCAGCCCGCTGGCGCCAGGGAAGCGAATGTACACATTAACAACATTAAAAAATCGAATAAGGTGTTGAAACAAATAGTACTTATTATGCTACGTTTTTGGGAAATACCTATCTTTACACCATATTTCAGCTCCATCAGATTTCCACTATATTCTTCTGTTATGTATTGCCAATCTACACTCAACGCTTTAAATAAGCACCGCAACAGCTGTTTATGGAACAAATATTCTTAAGATATCATATGGCGCAATACAAATAAATGGTATGTCTACAAAGTAAGAATAACATGGGAACTTTTATCTTTTATGACGGTAGGGCGGAGTCCTAAGGTGATTTCAAATATCCAATTAGCCTATAACCTTCTAACGATCGCATTTATAGAATATAGGAAACAAGTTTCATCGAAGTTAGTACTCCCGTTTTCCTATGAAAAGTGAATAAGCAAGATCAAAACCGCACAAAATCAGGTTTTTGAGCGGCCGCCATTTTTTCCCAAAAGGCGTATGACGGTTTCAATTATCCTATAACCTTCTAAAACAACGAAACAAATTTCAACGAATACGATCCACTCGTTTTTCCGTGCAACGCGAACAAAAACACGTTAGTGAGCGTTACCGACAGACAGAAATTGAGATGAGGATTTTCCGGCTTCTCTGGTGCGTGAAACGTGAAGTCAGGCAAAAAGTACACTATTCTAAGCAATTTACAGACAACACTCTTATTTAATTTATAAATAATTGTTATCCATATTTCTGTTAATATAATGACGTTTAAACAATGTTAAATCTCATTCCATTAGAGTTATCGTCGGTTTTCCACAAGACCCCCCCAATATTATCGACCACCTTTGGAAATGTTGACAGGTATTTTCACTATTAACATAGTCCTTCAACCAATAATCAGCAAAAAAATTGCGTCATACTTTTCGATTGCTCAAAGTGTCGAGACGGCAATATTGTCAAATCGGTCGAGCAATCCCAGGGCCGGTGTAGCATGCACAAGTAACGATACAGTATCGAGTTTTTCTCAAAAAATGATTATTTATTATATAATTAAATATGAACTTCTCTAGTACATTTTTATGGCTTTATTGTTGTACACCATATTACTAATGTTAATTCAACTAAGAAAGTATATAATGCTAGTACAGCTCACAGTTGGCCAAATGTAATCAAATTTGGTATCAAAATTATCAGGAAAGTATCATGAAACAAAATATGATATCCTTTTTACATTTTCACTTAAGACATACAGAATTGCAATTTTATACTATAGTATGCTACTGGTTCACTCAGGCGTCATTAATAAGGGTCAGTTTTATGGCGGGTGAGACCGACCTTAATTATTCACCCTCTTTGCCTCCGTGTCGTAACACTTCATCCCAGTAACATTTCGGCCCGAATTCCTCAGATGTGGCCTGCGATCCAACTCTCTACCTGCTCACTATAGTTTGTAAGAATTGGGAAGGACTCTGAGTGATTAGTGAACCCTTACTACCACACAGACACGGGTGGGTCGCCTACCTGGTCTTCCCCGCTCGGGTTCCTACTGGGCATTCTACTTTAAGAAATATTTTTTTAATTTCATTTTATAAGTTAAAACAATTATTACCATTGTTATCTACGTAAAATAACAAGAACAAAGAGTCCAAACACGACTTGCTTTCATCAACTTTAACAAATAAACGGCTATAAATACACAAATAGCACTCATTCATTAAAGTATTGTATTTTTAAACTTTTTACACATATTTACATGCTGTTAAAATTGTCATTGCCGTATGACAATATACATGTAAGTATAAAATAAGAAATAAATAGTTTAAATACAGAATACGCTGCAACTTAATTAATATAAATTTCCCCAATTAATTGCCAATACAAATAACATAACACTGCACTTGAGACCACTAGTTTTTAATTGCAACTTAACTCTGATGTAAAAATTTTAAACGAAATAATAAACAAGCATAATAAATTAAACCTGAACATAGTTACATACTGTGCTCACACATTGGGTCACGCGCCGCTCTACCTGCAACTCGACCGTTCCTAACGGTATTTATATTTTCTTATGACTCAACCCCTTATGAGTTTAGTTTTATATACTTCAAAATCATTGTAATTATATCGTATTTGGTCTCAATTTGTTTAGAATTTTATGTAGATCATAAAAAAACTAAAACGAAAAGAAAAAATTTTGAAATCGCAAAGTTGTCATTTTTTATTATGCTCTTGAGTGGGTGAGTCATTAACTACCTGCGAGAGGTAGGTAGGGCCTGTTGCGGCAATGCTGGTGAGTGTGCGTGCGTTGGTGGAAGGGATGTTAATCACTCAGAGTCCTTCCCAATTCTTACAAACTATAGTAACACTTCGTCCCAAAAAATATTTTGGCGAGGGTTTGACAGTTTTGAGAGCTGAGGCAGAGTATTGCTAGCGCCAAAATATTGAAGTCTGGGCTTGTCTATATAAAGCACGTTAGCGCAGTGGATTTTCAAATCTATAATTTTAATGACGTTAAACGTGATAATAACGACGAAATATTATAATCATACTGTTATCGGCAACATACTGTGACTAAACAGTATAGGTTAGTACCTCTGGGTTTTTTTAAAATTCTAATTATATAATGTGATAATAACGACGAAATATTATAATCATACTGTTCGTTATCGGCAACATACTGTGACTAAACAGTATAGGTTAGTACCTCTGTTTTTTTTAAAATTCTAATTATATAATGTGATAATAACGACGAAATATTATAATTATACTGTTCGTTATCGGCAACATACTGTGACTAAACAGTATAGGTTAGTACCTCTGGTTTTTTTAAAATTCTAATTATATAATGTGATACTGTAATAACGACGAAATATTATAATCATACTGTTCGTTATCGGCAACATACTGTGACTAAACAGTATAGGTTAGTACCTCTGGTTTTTTTTTATTCCCTTACACAATTTATGGCAGTCCCGTACAGAATTTATATCCTCAGCGTTATGAACACTATTCTGAGTGGTTTTGACCCCGACGCTTTTTGACCGCGGCGCTAGCAACACGCACCCGGTCATGGGCCTCTTACTACCTGAACTGTGTTCCTCAACCCTTGTCAATTTTTCGTCGGGCTGAAATTTTACTCCATTTGCTTATTTAATCAACTGTAAAAGCGAGTGGGACGAAGTGTTACTGCTTTTCTAAGAAATTTGAGTTTGGCCGAAATGTTACTGGGCCGAAGTGTTACTACACCGTTGCCTCAACTTAACTTGAGACGGGCTTTAACTGCAACTGTTTGGAAGAAAGGAACGTCGAAACTTCCACCCCCACCTTTTTAGAAGAATCTTGACATTTTGTCGTGTGTGTTTCAAATTAAACTCTGAACTAACTAAACTATTAAATACAACTTTTAAAGTGGTAATATTGTGGAAATCTCTTTCCAACCTGTAAATAAAACCCAAGATGGATTACGATCTTTTTGCTCTTAATTTACAACTTGAAAATTGACAGATAAACTTGTGTCATAATAACTCTTATAATAATATCTTGAATATATTAACCCTGTTCAATAATTGGAATTTATTATAACATTTTAAATGAATAGTCTTAATTATCTGTAATACGACATGATGTAAAATTTGTTAATATTAATTTCAAGTTTATTTTGTGCATACCAAATTAAATAAATAAAGTGTATACATTTTCCTGCAATTTTTTGACAATCATAACTAGTTTTAATATTTCAAACAAATTTCAAATCTTCAAAACCTTTTAAATTGGGGTTTAATATGTATTTTCACTTTTAATTACGTTTTAAAACTATGTTTTTTATCTTTACAAAAATATATTTAAACTGTTTCATTACGTATTAGTATTTACTAATATGGTGACCAACTTAAAAATGTATTACAGTTCTTTAATAGAAAGGGTTTTATTTTCTTCATACCATTCAAAGACTTTTTAAATCTTGATTATCTCTTTTATAAAACCACTGGTTTTTCAGTTTCAGGCGCTTAAAGAAAATAAAATTTTATGTCTATTGCATTTGCAAAAATTGATTTTAATTTGTCGGATCAAGTCAAATCATTAAGATAGACACATTAAAAAAATAACCTTTTATGGAAGGAAAGTAATTTAAAAACTGCAGCTTGAATAAATACACTGTAGAAGTTTAAATTATACTTGCAAACCAAGAGTTCCACCAGTTTTTCCAAAAATGTCTCGTGTCTTTATTGTCTAATAACCTCTGTAAGTTCATACAATTTTAATCATCAATATAAAGTAGGTACTGCGTTTCTACTTTTGATATGCTTAAATACTTTTCGAATGCTGGACCAAAGTGTCGATGCGGCAATTGCCAAATCGGTCGAGCAACCCCAGGGCCGGTGTAGCATGCACAAGGCCTTGGGGCAACAAGTCTTCCTACTTCCGCAGGTCAGTCGGTATAGCCCAGTCAATAAAGGGAAAAAATAGGCTATAGTTGGAAGTAATTAGCGAAAAGCTGAAATTTTGTCAGATGTTACAATATTATAAGAGGAGTATTTACACAAAAGTCCCCACACCTCCCCCTCTTGCTTCCCTCCTACCCCCTTAAAGTTCACTTTTGAACGACGTTTTTATTTTGTCAATATCTAACAAAATCCAATGGATGAAGTGAGTTTTGACTCTAACCCCTAACATTGAGTCTATTTTTCCATTTACTAGTATCAAATATGGATTCCCCACAAAAAATACTATAAGAAACCATCTTTAAGTAACTCAATTTCAGTGATTTTGGATTTAGTGAGTTTGATTCTAGGCCCCTCATATTAATATTGCAAATTTCATCACAAATATCTTCTTTAATTTTGAAAAATCTACTACCTTAACCCATACAAATTTTTATATTCACGGCTGCTGTTTCACAAATCTTGTATTGTTACTTTATGGTTTTTTATTAATTCTTTATAATGAAAAATCTTGATGGTAGAATTCATTAAGGTACTAGTGTAGATACAATTAAAGTATTGTTATCTATTATCATAATTATTTAATAGAACTGAGTTTTCTTTTTGAATATTTATATTTACTTTAGTTTATTTACTGATGTAATTTTTTATTTGATTTTGTAATTTTGTTGTGAAGGTTATCTTGTTCTAACTTGAATCACAAGTTGATTTTTTGTTAGTTCTTTTCATCGATGTATAAACACACTGGATCTCTTGCTGCGTGTATTGAATACGGTCCGGCCAGCCTAGCCGCTTCCCCCACCACTGGTGAGACAGCAACAACACGTGAAGCATTCAAAGCTAATGCAACGTCCACAAATGTTTTAATTTATTTTGCTCAGCTTCAACAACGGCACCAAACATTAAATTTGTAAAATAATCATTTTAATTTCTAAACAATATTTAATTGTTAAACTGTATGTAACACTTATTTTTATAGTAAACTAGTGGACCCAGCAATGCTTCGCTATTGCTTCATTTAAATTAAAGGTTATTAAAGTTATTCCATTGTATTACATTGACTTAAGTGATCGAATTGCAAAATGGTTTTTATGCCACAAGAATATACTACACAAATTTAGATCTATAGTTTGTAAACCTTTATAGATAATACAGTAAACCTTTTGTTTGTTTTTACCTAATCTAAAAAAACTGATAGTTGTGATGAATTGTAAAAAAACCTGATTCTAAATAATTAGCTCAATTGGTTGGAAATAAACGTGTTTTGGTTCATTGTAGGCCTAACCTAAAATTATGTTCAGTTTTTGATGCAAATCAGTTGTTTTATATATATATAATATGTAACAACCAATGTTTGAATTGAATTAAAATATGATAAGCATTTTTAGTTGATTTTTGTTTTTATTTACCTTAAATTGGTCAATCTAACTTAAAAAGCTGTTGGTTTTGAAAAAATAATAACAAATTTGCTAGTAAAGTTGTTATGGTAATGAATGTAAACAAACATGTGTTACTAAGCATTTTATACGAACAGCTGATTGTGTGCGCTATGGTCTTGAGTCCATACAAAAGACGCTGTTTAGTTTTTTCTAAATTTGAAACTTTTTCGGAAAACTTTTCAAATTTTTCTTTATATGAAAATCTAGTTCGGACTATTTATTATGAACATTTTAAAACAAAAAAATAGCCAAATTGGTCCAGCCGTTCTCAAGTGATGCGCTTAGAAAGGAACAGCAATTCATTTTTATTATATAGGTTAACAGTTTGTGTTTAAACTATTATTATTGTTGTTGGATAAGGATAAGGAAAAGTTTAGGGAAAAATAAACTGAACCAAAACCATAATGAAAAACATGATCTGTATTAGCATTTTAAACTGCATTTTATTTACATAAAAGTATACCTATACATTACACTTTAAACATTGTTAAATAAAACAAGTTAAGTACATTTTTGACGCTCTCCAAGCTTTGTAAATGTAGCTCGCGATGTTTAGAAATGTTACAAAATTCCGTTAAAATGTATAATAATTGAATTTACTACTAGGGACTCGACCCCTGATCGCTTCGCTCGCCAAACCCTGCGGTGACATATGGTGATGCCAATGCAAACTACAAAATCTCTAATTATGTTCAAAATTTTAACATTTTTTCCATTTTTCATTTTTAACTCCTTAAATAAAATAAAGATGGCGGCCGGAACGTTCTCTCAGTGTAAGCTTTTTTTCCAAGCCAGTTTGTGGCTTAACTGTAAGTCGAATTTAAAAACTAACATTTTGCGGGTAGATTAGATTTTCAACAAAATTGTATTCTTGATTTTTTTTATCTCAAACGGTATGCTCACAAAATGACCATAAACTTCAAATTTGTAAAAAAAATCGTCCAAGGTTTTGTATTTCAACCATTTATTCGACACGTTTATTCTAAACCAATTCAAAAGTGTTCCATAGTTTTTTTGTAGATAAAGGTTCAAAGAATTCATTTATTATGCCAGTTTTGCCAGTAAAAAAATGATTGAAGTAAAATTAACAAAGTTATTACCTCAAGAAATAAGCATGTTTAGTAACGAAAGTAAAAAGTTCAACTTTAGGCCTACATAAAAAGTAGTAAACATTTTTTGTAATTTTTTTCATAAATGTAAAAAAGTTTCGTAATTTAGTTCTAAAATAGAACTGTATAAAAATATTGATCAATTTCAAATTTCTTATTTTGAAAACACCAGTTTTTATGTTCCTACTACAAGACTGCTAACAAAACTAGGCCTGTTTTGAATAGTAATTTAGGAATACTATATCCTCTGACCAAAAATGACATATTATTATACAAAAGTGTAGAGGATAAATCAAAGAATTGAACTGTATACAACAACAACGTGTATCACTATCCATCTATCACGCTGCCAACCGCGGGTCTAGCCCACCAGTGGAGGGGGAAGCTCCACGCCGGCCGGCTCGTTTCTCGAACCTTTCAGACTACTCAGCTCGCAATCCAGTGTGTTTATACATCGATGGTTCTTTTTAAAATTAGTTTAATTAAAATTTTTAGATGCTGTATATTCACATGTTTTGCAATTTGTATTTGTCTGTATATTACATTTTGTAATACAACTCATATACATTTGTTTTTAAATAGGTTTCCTTTTTAAATAAATAGCACACCTTTAACAATCCTAACAACGTTTATCACTTGCACTACAAATGGCTTCGTAAAGTATGGTAAGTCATAATATTGTGTTATGCATCTTCGTACAGCTATCACAAAATTCTAAATACTATATTTAAGAAAAATGCTTTGCAATATATTTTGAAGACAATCAGATTTAAAAAACAAGAGTTGGTAGTATAGAGGAAGGATAGCCATTTATGGCACGAAACTTTTAGTCTAAAATATACAAATTAGTTGTATTGTACACAAAGTAGAAAAATGCTCTTGAGCTTATAGCAATTTTATAAAAAACTAAAAAAACTTTAGTAATCTTTAACAGAGTAGTGAATATAAGCTCCTGGAAATTACAACTGAAAACAACATAAAATGAGTTTAAATTTAACA